>VNJR01012071.1:0-21780 GCA_008042585.1 Drosophila punjabiensis | reverse complement strand
CAAAATTATGGAAGTACATGTGGAATGGCCGAGGCTGCTCAAGATGGGAGCCAAGTGAGTGCACAAAAACTAACCGCCGGGGGTCCAAAAGTACAGGGCCAAGGTCGGGTTCCGGTCATCGCCGACTTCGAACCTGGCGCGACCGCCCGCCGGCGGTTATCACCCCTTATCGCTGTCTGTCCCGCCCAAACTCACCCAATCTCCAATCTTACCAACAGGATGATTGGCCACAAAATCCAGCAGTATCGCCTCGCCACAGATCAAACCGTTGTGCTGGACACAAAATTCGGACAGGTACGAGGCCTCCAAAGGAAGACGGTGTACGATGAGGAGCTGTACTTCGCCTTCGAGGGAATACCTTATGCCAAGCCTCCGGTGGGTGAGCTCCGGTTCAAGGCTCCTCAGCCGCCGGAGCCCTGGCAGGGAGTCCTCAACTGCACCACCTACCGATCCAAGCCCTTGCAACGGAACATGATCCTGGGCATTGTGGAGGGCAGTGAGGACTGCCTGCACCTGAATGTGTATGCGAAGACCCTGGCATCGGAGAAGCCACTTCCAGTGATTGTGTGGATATATGGCGGGGGATTCCAGAAGGGAGAGGCCTCGCGGGACATATACAGTCCGGACTACTTCATGAAGAAAGAGGTGGTGCTGGTGACCGTCAACTACAGGTTGGGAGCACTGGGTAAGTTTTAAATATCACCAAAAAGCTTTTATGATTTAATTGGGTTGTATAAATTTTGTTCAATGGTTTTGGCTAATTTTATAATCTACATTTACTATTTTTAGAAGAACTTGTGTATTTTTATTCCAAATGCTAGACGCAGAACTTTGGAAATATAAACAATAGGAAGCTGATAAGAAGAATAAGACGCAATACTTAGCTATATGTTACCCTCATAACCTTATCGTCGCTTAAAAGTTGACACCGCTTTGTCTGCTTTGTCATCTCCAAAGCTTAAGAAATTTAATCAACTGTTTTTTTTTTAGTATTTGTTATAATAGATATCTTAAACCCAATGAATCTAATTACAATTTTAAAATAAATATGCTCTTATTTAATGTATTTATTTGAATATTTCTTTCCTTTTTTATAGGCTTCTTAAGTCTTAAGGACTCCAGTCTAGACGTTCCTGGAAATGCAGGGCTCAAGGATCAAGTGCAAGCCCTTCGCTGGATCAGCCAGAACATTGCCCATTTCAATGGAGATCCCAACAACATAACCCTGATGGGCGAGAGTGCAGGAGCCGCCTCCGTTCACGTGATGATGACCACAGAGCAAACTCGGGGACTCTTCCATAAGGCCATCCTGCAGTCAGGATGTGCTCTAAGCGAGTGGGCGAATAGTCCAGATCACAACTGGGCCTTCCGGCTAGCCCAGAGTCTGGGCTACAAGGGCAGCGAGAAGGAAGCGGAAATTTTGCGTTTTCTCCGCAGTGCTTCCGCCCGAAAGATGGCGTCTGCTGACCAGGACTTGGTCACCCTGGACGAGATGCGGAGTTTTCTACTATTTTCTTTCGGACCCGTCGTGGAGCCCTACGAGACTGACCATTGTGTAGTTCCCAGGAGACACAAGGATCGGCTGGCGGAGGCCTGGGGAAACCAAATACCCGTTATCATGGGGGGAAACTCCTTTGAGGGTCTGTTCTCCTACCAAGTGGCGAAGAGCGATCCTTGGTGCCTGAATAATTTTCACTACATATTGCCCAGGGAAATTAAGGAAACCACTAGCCGCGAGGAGCAGGATATAATGGTTCAACGTCTCAAAAAGCACTACTTTGACAACGAGCACCATGAATCGATGGAGTTGTTTGAGGCCCTGAATATCTTCTCTCATCGTCAGATTTGGCATGACATGCATCGCGTGGCTCTCGCTCGAAGGACCTACGCTCCTGACACCCCAACCTATTTATATAGGTTTGATTTCGACTCTCCCCACTTTAACCAGTTCCGGTGGTTAGTCTGCGGTGATGGTGTTCGTGGCGTGTCCCATGCCGATGAGCTGTCGTACCTCTTCTACAACATAATCGCTTCCAAGCTGGATAAATCTTCAGAAGAGTACCAGACCATCGAGCGAATGGTGGGCATGTGGACTTCGTTTGCCGCAAATGGGAATCCGAACTGTCGGGAAATGGGAAATGCCAAGTGGGTGCCTCTTCAGCCGGTGGAAAGTGGTGCGGCGCAGTGCTTCAACATCAGCCAAAAGCTAGACATGAGGGAACTGCCAGAGGCCAAAGCGCTGGCTGTGTGGGACTCCTTCTATTCCAAGGAAGCTCTTTTTTAGGAATTAATTGTACATCTGATCTCAATGTAATTTCACATTTAATTTACAAATAAAAATGTATAGTTTAATGTATTCCGTTTTTAATTGCGTAAAATTCAACAAAATTTTCAACTAAACTTACTTCTTAAGGATCTGGATTTAAGTCATATTTTTTTAGGCCTGACTACAAGAATTAAGGTTTTTATGTTTTAATCAAAGTTATCAAATCGAAACAGTATCATTTACCGGGCATTAGTTGCTTTTTACCAGCATTTGCAATTTCGCGTGGCTAATATTTCATTGACCCTCGCCCGAAGCTGCAAGTGTGATATCATTTTCGGAGTTATTAAATCGAAATCAGGTAATTTTCCGGCTTATTGTTGCTTTTTGATGGCTTTAGCCATTTCGCTTGGCTGGATAAAATTTGCACTAAAAACCAGCTTGCTCCAAGTTTTAAATGGCAAACCTTTGTGAGCCTTTGTGTCGCAACTCTGTGCTTTTTCGCAGTCAACTATTCAATATTGTCCTTTGTTTAATTCTACACACGTGAATACAATCCTTTTTGTAATTACTTTACTCAACAAAATTTTATATTTTGACGGTACTTAATTCTTCTGAACGATTATGGGATTATGCCCAATAAAAGATATTAACGTTGCGTGTTTTTAATTTAAGCTGCAGTAGTCCTCCGTCTGAGATCAGTTCCACGTCGACAGTGCTCTCTTAAACATCTTAAAACAAAAGCATTTAAGACCTCGATTCAAGCTTATTATTCTGCATAAAAGTAAAAAAAAAAAACTTAAGTATGGACTTTCGAATGGAATGGCCCAAGTTTTTCAAAATAATTGCAAGGTGAGTACAAACAACAGGTAACTTCCGTAATCACATTTCCTATACCAAACTCATCACATATTTAATCTCATTTACAGGATGGTGTACCACAGGTTTCGACAATACCGCCTGTCCACAGCTCATACAATTGTCTTAGACACCAATTATGGAAAAGTGTGCGGCCTCCAAAGGAAGACGGCATACGATGAGGAGCTGTACTTCGCCTTCGAGGGAATACCTTATGCCAAGCCACCGGTGGGTGAGCTCCGCTTCAAGGCACCCCAGCCGCCGGAACCCTGGCAGGGAGTCCTCAACTGCACCACCTACCGCTCGAAACCCCTGCAACGGAACATGATCCTGGGGTTTGTGGAGGGCAGTGAGGATTGTCTTCATCTAAACATATATGTAAAAACTCTGATATCTGAAAAGAAGCTACCTGTCATCGTATGGATATATGGCGGGGGATTCCAGAAGGGAGAGGCCTCCCGCGATGTCTACAGTCCGGATTACTTCATGAAGCAAGAGGTGGTATTTATTACCTTCAACTACAGACTGGGAGCATTGGGTTAGTTTTCTGATTGTTCGTTGTATATTATATTGTATAAGTTTAGATCACTAATGACCATTGCTACGTTAAGGTTTAGCTTTGAGAGTATCTTCGATGTTTTTTAATTTTACCAAGATTAAGCTAACTACTTTTAATTTCAGGCTTCCTCAGTTTTAAGGATCCGGAGTTGGACATTCCGGGAAATGCCGGACTCAAGGATCAAGTGCTGGCTCTCCGATGGATCAGCCAAAACATTGCCCACTTCAATGGAGATCCCAACAACATCACCCTGATGGGCGGAAGCGCAGGCGCATCTTGTGTCCACATCTTGATGAACACAGAACTGACGCGCGGTTTGTTCCACAAGGCAATCCTGCAATCAGGATGTGCACTGAGCGAATGGGTGAATTACCCGGATCTCAACTGGGCCCTTCGTCTGGCCCGGAACATGGGCTACAAAGGCGGCGAGCAGGAAGCAGATATTTTCCACTTTCTTAACGGAATTTCTTCGCATCAAATAGCTTCCTATGACCAAGACGTCGTTACCCGGGACGAAATGCGGAATTTCTTAATATATGCATTTGGGCCTGTGATAGAGCCCTACGAGACCGAGCACTGCGTGGTGCCAAGGAGGCATAAGGATCAGTTGTCAGATGCCTGGGGCAACGATATACCTGTAATTATGGGTGGCAACTCCTTCGAAGGGTTGTTCTGCTACCAGCAGACGAGGGATGATCCCTGGTTTCTTAGGAACTTCCATAACATCTTGCCACGTGAAGTGAGCGAGGCCTGCACCCAGGAAGAACAGGATCTACTCGTGCGTCGCCTCAAAAAGCATTACTTCGACAATGAGGAGCAGCAGGCGATGGGACTGTTCGAGGCACTCAATATCTGCTCCCACCGCCAAATTTGGCACGATATGCATCGTCTGGTTCTTGCTCGAAGGACATACGCCCCCGAGACTCCTACATATCTTTATCGTTTCGACTTCGACTCCCCGCACTTTAATCAATTCCGGTGGTTAGTCTGCGAGGAATATACTTGTGGAGTGTGCCATGCCGATGAGCTCTCTTACCTCTTTTATACGGCATTGGCGACTCACCTGGATAAATCTTCGGAGGAGTACCAAGCCATCGAGCGGATGGTCGGCATGTGGACATCGTTTGCAGCGACTGGAACTCCAAACTGCCCGGAAATAAAAACTGCCAAGTGGGAGCCTCTACAACGAATCGAAACCGGCGTGGAGCAGTGCTTCAACATCAGCCAGGAGCTGGACATGAGAGTACTGCCGGAGGCCGACTCGATGGCAATGTGGGACTCCTTGTACCCCAGAGAGTCTCTATTCTAATGATTCAATTATGTTGTTCTCAAACCTTTATATAACTTGACTTTTGTGGTTAACTTGAAACTTTTAATTTTATATATTTTAAAGGCAAAGTTCAAATTAATGGTTGCACTATAAGGTATTATTATTATTATTATGTGGTCATAACAGATATATGAATTTGCTTACATACCACTTGAACTTGGCTTTTTATATTGGTAAATAAATTCTCGAGTTACTGCAAAGGTTAACTGACAGGTGAATTGGCCGAAAGCTACCAGGTTATCCAGGTTATCCATTGACACCGTGACTAATGCTATCAACCAAAACAAGCTTAAGTATACTTTGGTTTCGTCTGTTATTTTGTTTTTGAAATAGTAAACATAAAAATGTTCTAAAAGGGTTTTTGATTCGACTGCTTACATTACAACCATGATTCTTAAGTGTGTAAGCGGTTTATTAGCTGAACTTATTCTCTACTCTACAACTCTAGTATTAACTTTGAGTTTTCTTAATTTAAGTTGCTGTAGATTCCCATCAGAGCTCAGTTCTTATTCAACATCGCTCACTTACACACCTTGGAAGAACGTTATCTTAGATTGATTTGCAAACCCACATAGGTTGTAAAAACAAATATTTATTATGGATTTGCTAATGGAATGGCCCAAATTTTTCAAACTTATCGCAAAGTAAGTAAAAACGAACAGTTCGAGTCTAAAATTACACGCCCTAAGTCAGGCCGGAGATTTGTGTAACAAGCTCTAATAACCGAGTTATTGAATCGTTAATCTCATCTTCAGGTGGGGTTACCACAAGATCCGGCAGTACCGCCTGTCCACAGGTCACACCATAGTGTTGGACACCAAATACGGAAAGGTATGTGGTCTCCAGAGGAAAACGGTCTACGATAAGGAGCTGTACTTCGCCTTCGAGGGAATACCCTATGCCAAGCCCCCGGTGGGTGAGCTCCGCTTCAAGGCTCCCCAACCGCCGGAGCCCTGGCAGGGAGTCCGCAAGTGTACCTACAACAAATCCAAGCCCCTGCAGCGGAACATGACTCTGGGGTTTGTAGATGGCAGTGAGGATTGCCTGTACCTCAATATATATGTAAAAACCCTGACATCGGACAAGAAGCTACCCGTGATCGTGTGGATATATGGCGGCGGATTCCAGAAGGGAGAGGCTTCCCGCGACCTTTACAGTCCGGACTATTTCATGAAGAAGCCGGTTGTGTTTATAACTTTCAACTACAGGCTGGGAGCATTAGGTGAGTTTTATTAAAAGACGTTTCAGTTTTTTCTGAATTCTTGTGATTTACAAAATCTTCTATTTAGGCTTCCTTAGCTTTAAGGATCCGGAGTTGGACATTCCGGGAAATGCAGGCCTCAAAGACCAAGTGCAAGCCCTTCGCTGGATCAGTCAGAACATTGCCCACTTCAATGGAGATCCCAACAATATAACCCTTGCGGGTGGAAGCGCAGGAGCGTCCTGCGTCGACATAATGATGGCCACTGAACAGACTCGCGGTCTGTTCCACAAGGCCATCCTGCAATCGGGATGTGCACTGAGCGAGTGGGTGACTAATCCGAAGTCCAACTGGGGTCTCCGACTGGCCCAGAACATGGGCTATAAGGGCGGCGAGCAGGAAGCAGATGTCTTCCGCTTTCTAAACCAATTTTCCTCCTATGAGATAGCTTCCTGTGATCAGAATCTCGTTACTCAGGACGAGGTACGGAGTTTCCTACTCTATGCTTTCGGACCAGTGATTGAGCCTTATGAGACGGACCATTGTGTGGTGCCCAGGAGACATAAAGATCGGCTACCAGAGGCCTGGGGTAACCGTATACCCGTAATGATGGGTGGAACCTCTTTTGAGGGACTGTTCTGCTACCGAATGACGAGGGATGATCCCTGGTTTCTAAGGAACTTCCATAACATCCTGCCGCGAGAAGTGAGCAAGGCCTGCACCCAGGAAGAACGGGATCTACTCGTGCGTCGCCTCAAAAAACACTACTTCGGCAATGAGGAGCAGCAGGCGATGGGTCTGTTCGAGGCACTCAATATCTGCTCCCACCGCCAAATATGGCACGATATGCATCGCTTTGCTCTCGCTCGAAGGACCTACGCCTCCGAAACTCCGACATATCTTTATCGCTTCGACTTTGACTCCCCGCACTTTAATCAATTCCGGTGGGTAATGTGCGGTGATCAGATTCGTGGAGTGTGCCATGCCGACGAACTCTCTTACCTCTTTTATACGGTACTGGCTACACATCTGGATAAATCTTCGGAGGAGTACCAGACCATCGAGAGGATGGTCGGTATGTGGACATCGTTTGCCGCGACTGGAAGTCCCAATTGTCGAGAATTAGGAAATGCCAAGTGGGAGCCTCTCCAGCGGTCGGAAAGTGGCGTGGAGAGGTGCTTCAACATCAGCCAAGAGCTGGACATGAGAGTACTGCCAGAGGCCGACTCGTTGGCAATGTGGGATTCATTGTATCCCAATAAAGCTCTTTTTTAGCACTTAACTCTAAGCCAATATCCTTGACAAACCATAAAAGCTTTAAAATAGATTTTTTCCTAACTTTTAGTTAATTTCTTTTTAAAAACTTAAGTTAAAATCTTCTCGTCCCTACAGCAAAGTATCCACTTCCATTACTTCTAGTCTTTCTATGCATAAAATCTATCCCAATATCGATTTCGCTTAGATTCGGGCAATTCCATGAACTCCACCTGGCTTCCAATGTTGAGGCACATCTGAGTTTCTCCGCCGTCCAGAGCATTCCACGTGGCAGGCGAGATCTCAGGGCAGTTGGGATTACTGTTTTGGGCGAATGCCACCCACATTCCCACCATCCGCTCGATGGTTTGGTACTCCAGAGTGGACTTCTCCAGTTTGGTGGCCAGCACGTGGTAGAAGAGATAGGAGAGGTCGTCCGCATGGCAAACTCCACGCATCTGCTTCCCGCACATCAGTAGCCGGGAGTGGTTGAAGTGAGGCGAGTCCACATCGAAGCGGTAGAGGAATGTGGGAGCCTCGGGGGCGTACTGCTGGCGGGCCAGGATAGTGCGATGCATTCCGTGCCAAAAGAACTTAAAGGAATGAGTCCGAAGACACTCGTCGAAGGCCATCCGGCCTTTGGTAGCATCCTCAAAGTTGTCCACCTTGAACTGCCTCAGTAGATCATTCAGCTGGGCGGGAGAGCGTTTCTCCCTTATCTCGCGGGGAATGAGGGCCTCGAAGGCGGTCAGCATGTGCTCCTCGTCATTTAGGGTGCTCTGGTAGGCAAAGAGGCCCTCAAAGGAGTTGCCTCCCAGGATCAGGGGCAGTTCATTGCCCCAGGCTGATGGTAGCATTTCGATGAAAGTACGGGGCAGGACACTGTCGGTCGTTGCATAGGGTTCCACGACAGGCGTAAAGGGAAACAGTACATGTTGCCTTCGTTCCTCCTGCGTAATCAAGTCCGCAGACTTCCTGGCAATTGAAGAAGCAGCTTCTTGCTGAAGGAACTGGAACACCTCCTTCTCGTTCTCGCTCTCCGTGTAGCCAAGCAGGCGGGCAAGGCGGTACGCCCACCGACCCCTCGGCTCGTTGGCCCACTCGCAGTGCATGGAGCCCGACTGCATGATGGCCTTGTGGAAGAGACCCCGCGTCTGCTCGGTGGTCATCATCGCGTGGACGCACGCCGCGCCGGCACTCTCGCCCATCAGGGTTATGTTGTTGGGATCTCCGTTGAACTGGGAGATATTCCGGCTAACCCAGCGCAGGGCCATCACTTGGTCCTTGAGGCCAGCGTTGCCCGGCACATCTAGGGATTCATCCGAGAGGCTCAGGAAACCTTAAAAAATATACAAAATTTTAAATATATTCAGTAAGTCTTAAAAATGCTATGATGATTTGCATAAAGGCGCCTTCATATCTTATGGCTCTCACAAACATAGAAAAGAAGAACACAAGGATACTTAAGTTTATCTCGTTATTTTTATGCTCTAGGAGAAATTGATTCTGAAGTAACCTCTCATGTATTTTGAATGCTTAAGATCAGATCTAGGATAGAACTGAAGCCCTTCCGAAAATCTTAAGACATGCATTCTTTTCGGTTGTCTAAAATTAAATAGTTAAATTATTTTTCTAAGCTAATAAGACACCCTGAATTACTACATTACATTAAACCACAGATAGTATTCGCGACAACTCACCAAATGGGCCCACTCTGTAGTTGAACGTAACCAAAACTACGTCCTGTTTCATAAAGTAATCCGGACTATAGAAATCTCTATTAGCTTCCCCGATTGTAAAGCCTCCGCCATATATCCAAACGAGAACGGGAAGCGGCTTGTCCGATTTAAGTTGCTTAGTGTACACATTCAGGTACAGACAGTCCTCACTGCCCTCGACGACGCCGCGCACGATGTTCCTTTGCATGGGCTTGTTCCTCGGGTAAGTGCCATCCCTCACTCCGACCCAGGGTTGTGCCGGCTGAGGGGCCCTAAATCGCAGCTCGCCGACTGGCGGCTGGGCAAAGGGGATTCCCTCGAAGGAGTAGTAGAGCTCCTCGTCGTAGAGCGTTTTACGAACGAGTCCTTGCACAGAACCATCTCTGGTGCAGGCCACAACCTTCTGGTTTGTTGCCAGGCGGGACTGGATGATCTTGTGGCCTAAAATGCTGGGAATATACAAAAAATATATATACAGAAATACTAAGTTTATAACTGCTGCTTTAACTAAGAAGATTGCTTCAAAGTAAATAAATGGTGCAAAGGCATATTAAAACATAAAAACAAACCTACCTCGCGCCTATTTTGAGTAGATCGACCCAACCAACTTGGACCTCCATGGCTCTCGACTCCCGCTCCCGACCAGAATAGTTTTAGACATAAAATTTTTGAGCTTCGACAAATTAAGACATGGCAAAGTGATAAGCATTAAAAACGAAACAAAGTAAATTCATTGAGGATGTTTTGCATGAACATTTCATATATTCAAATTATTTACAAACACTTTTTGACAGTATCAATAACAAAACCCAGCCACATTTTAAACACAAATGACACATTTTCGCTAGTATAATTCGTGCTTTTCGTAAAGTCTATCCCAATATAGATTCTGCTTGGATTCCGGCAGCTTTATGAACTCCAGCTGCTTTCCAATATTGAGACACATCTGAGGTCCTGCGTCGTCCAGAGCGTCCCACGCGGCTGGCGAGATCTGAGGACAGTTGGGATTATCGTTTCGGGCGAACGCCACCCACATTCCCACCATCCGCTCGATGGCTTGGTACTCCATGGAGGACTTATCCAGTTTGCTGGACAGTATGTTATAGAACAGGTAAGAGACATCGTCCGCATGGCTAACCCCGCGGACATGCCTTCCGCACATCACCAGGCGAAAGTGGTTGTGGTGCGGAGAGTCCACATCGAAGCGGTAGAGGAATGTGGGCGTTGTGGGGGCGTACTTTTGGCGGGCTAGGACAGTGCGATGGATTCCATGCCAAAAGTGCTTCGTGGAGAGTATGTGAAGGCACTCGTCGAATGCCATCCGGCCTCTGGTGGCATCCTCGAAGTGGTCCACCTTGAACTGGCGCAGCAGATCCTTAAGCTGCGCCGGAGAGCGTCTCTCCCTAATCTCGCGGGGAATGAGGGCCTCGAAGGCGCTCAGCATATGCTCCTCGTCATGCAGGGTGCTCTGGTAGGCAAAGAGGCCCTCGAAGGAGGTGCCTCCCAGGACTAGTGGAAGATCATTGCCCCAGGCTGCTGGCTGCATTTCCTTGTGAGGACGGGGCAGGACACAGTCCCTGGTTATATAGGGTTCCACAACCGGCGTGAAGGGAAACAGTACGTATTTCCTTTGCTCCTCCTGCGAAATTAATGCAATATTTTGGGAGACCATTTCTGAGGCAGATGCTCGCTGGAGGAACCGGAACACCTCCTTCTCGTTCTCGCTCCCCGAGTAGCCAAGCAAGCAGGCCAGGCGGTACGCCCAGCGGCTCCTCGGCTCGTTGGCCCACTCGCAGTACATGGAACCCGACTGCATGATGGCCTTGTGGAAGAGACCTCGCGTCTGCTCGGTGGTCATCATGGCGTGGACGGACGCCGCGCCGGCACTCTCGCCCATTAAGGTCACATTCTGGGGATCCCCTTTGAACTGGGCGATGTTCTGGCTGACCCAGCGCAGGGCCATGACCTGGTCCTTGAGGCCAGCGTTGCCCGGCACATCCAGGTCGCGATCCGAAAGGCTTAGGAAACCTAAAAGGAAATGGTATTTTTAATTAAATATTAAAAATCGTAATTCAAAAACTGTGATTTATGGACGCAATTCGATGTTCTGCTTTAGTATAGAATAAATAACCTTTGAATTAAATGAATTCGATAACCTGTTTTAAACGGAAAGACTTGAATTTTCTAACAATATAAATTAATATGCTCTTTATCATATTAAAACACTGATCTACACAAGTATGCCTTAGGCTGAGTTTTCTGTGAATATGCTTTTAAAATATTAAAAATAATAAATAAAATAACTTAAAAAAATTATAATATACTTTTCAAAGTTTTTTGAGACACTCTGCTAGCAATGTTCTCTCGCAATGTTTGGCGTTCCGCCCTGATCTTTGTTTTTGAAAACCTGTGTAATTACAGGTGACTTTCGTTTTCTCCTTTGGCAGTAATGACAGATATAACGACACTAATAGCAATGCAAAATGCTTTTATGACTGGAAAGTGGCAGAAGGCTGCAATTAATCTTTGCAGCTTGTGAATTATTTCCGATACAAACTGTCTTTGTTTAGCGGGGAAGGGAGACAATTATGGAGCACGAGGAAGCCTCTTATATAAAATGCAATTTCTGATCCAATTAATACCTAATAACTCGCTTCGAACATATGCTTCTTTATATGAATTAATTTTTTTTCTCAACAGAATTACTTGTTGTGACAACTCGTATAAGTAATAAGTTATTACACTCATTGTTGTTTCTTATTTAGACATTGAACTTGATCTTGTTGCAACTGATGACCTCTGATGCTCCTATGAAACTTTATTAAAAATAAAAATAATTGTCAAGAATAAAAGTTTAAAGTATCATTGTTAGGATAAAACTTGAACAGCTTATGAAAATCTTGTTTATATTATTATAGCATTTCATCTGTGACTTTATAAGTGAATATATAGTAAGTAATTTCAATCTATATACTTATATGCTTTGTTTAAAAATTAATTATTTAATACAAATATTTGAAATACTAATTTCACAGTTTTTAAAATTATTTCTTTTATCAATAACTCACCTAGGGGGCCCACTCTGTAATTAAATGAGACAAACACTACGTCTTGTTTCATAAAGTAGTCTGGACTATAGAAATCTCGGCAAGCTCCCCCGAACTGGAATCCACCGCCATAAATCCACACGATCACGGGCAACGGCTTGTCCGATTTAAGTCGCTTACTGTACACGTTCAGGTACAGGCAATCCTCGCTTCCCTCGACAATGCTGAGGACGAAGTGCTTTTGCATGGGCTTTGACCTCGGGTAGGTGCAATCCCTCACTCCGACCCAGGGTTTTGGTGGCTGTGGGGCCCGGAATCGCAGCTCACCGACTGGCGGCTGGGCAAAGGGGATTCCCTCGAAGGCATAGTAAAATTCGTCATCGTAAAGGGTCCTGCGACGGAGTCCTCGCACCTGGCCATCTCTGGTGCACACCACTTTCGTTTGCTTGGTTCCCAGGCGGTACTGCACGATCTTGTGGCCAATGAGCCTGGGGACACAGAACAGTATATTAATAAGTAATTAATAAAATATCAATAAATAAAGTTTGACTTGCTTTCCTTATTCAATTTGACTTATTTTCTTGTTTGCTAAAATAAACATTTTTATTACAGTAATAAGCTTTTCTTATCTTTGACTTAAAAGAGAGGATTTCAAAGTAATCAATGGACCAAGAGAGAAGCTTTTATTGCGAACAGTTATTCTTTTTATACATGAGTCAAGCTTATCAATCAAAATAAACCTTCTTTTTAATATAAACATACTATGTACAATTTTAATAGAAACAAATTATACATAAAAAAGCTAACTAAATTTTTTAAGTTTAAGGAACTGATTAATTACTTAAATATAAATTCCATACTCGTACTCCGTGATTAAGCAGCTTTTGTATATAAAAATAATGCACTTGAATCAGAACCTAATCTGGAGTCAACAGTCAAACTATTTGTGATTATTTTCAGTCACAATAAACCTTATCGATCTGTACGTGTTTTATGTGGTTCATTGATTTGGGTTAAACCGAAAAGTGTCTGAGTAGAATCCATTGATTCCATGGATAAGGCGGAATTTGGAGTGAACCCAAAAAGATAATACTGAAAGTGGTGACCTACTTGGTGCCCATTTTTAGCAGATCGGCCACGCCTACTCGGACCTCCATGGCTCGCGACTCCCGACGGCTCCAAACACTATATAACTTAGGCAAAGTGCACGGTTATGGTACGATTCTGATCGGAATACTTCCGCCGGCCGCGATCGACAGGGAACAACTGAAGCGAGGCACTGAGGCACCGAGAACCGTACAATCCGACCTATCAGTTCCACTGCGAGTACAACCCACAGCAGCCCCAATTCAGTTGCTGCCATAATCACGCCCGACGCTTATCGCCGCCGAAACATATGGTAGTGGAGCGAGGGGAGAGCTCCGAGCATATAGAAGTAGAATACCCGCTGATAAGCGGAGAGCGACGACTCCGACTACTCATCGCGGCCAGCTGTTCCGTGTAATTGCTTTTTAATGCTATATCTGTGTACACTCTCGCGTCTGATACGAAGTCTGATTTTATATCACAGTACTGGCTAAAACATGCCAAAACGCACAGGTAGATAGGGGTTAGAGTTCATGCTTTTGCCCCATTAGGGGAGTCAGAAAATGTGTACTTAATTCAGCGACTAATCTCTGACTAAGTGCAGTCATGTTAACATTCGAATTACAGCTGCGCGCGCAGCTAACAGCAACTGCTTGCACTGCTTGCGAGCTGTTAGCGCATCGATAAGAACCAGATGCAACTTTGAGTTAAGACAGCAAGCAGTGCTTCGTCTTCTGAGTTTTCTTCTTACGTTTCTATTCGACAATCAACAAGTTTTCGGTTCAGATTTTTATATTGTTAATAGAAAAGTGTTTTCGTAATACTTAAAAATTGCAAAAAGTAAAATTAAATCATTTAAAATATTAAAAATCATTTGCTTAATATATTTTTTAAGACGTGTAATCAAATATCAATAAACTGTAAGTATTCTTAAGTTTTTTATTGTTTCTTGTTTATCAGACGACTTTGGAATTCAGGAGGAGCTTGTTTACATTCTATGGAGGTTTATTTGGTTTATTTGTTCCCCGAATGTATAAACTAAGCCCCTCTTTGCTTTTGTTTACTGCAAAAAACCTGCAGAGCTGGCTTTCAGACTGCCTTCATAACAAAAGCTTTAAGATTCTGACATTATAAAATATATCCCAGGCAAATATATTTATTAAAGTTATATATTAAAAAAATATTGCGTAGCCCAGCTTTAGCTAAACACTTTTTAACTGCACGTTACATCAAAATTTCATTAGCTAACTTGTGAACAATTATGTTTGATTGTTGGCAACTTCGTCGCTGCTCCTTTTTTTACATTTTACTTTATTGTAAATTTCCAATCAATGGCAAAGAATTTGTGTGCAACCAAAATTCTATAAAACTTCGAACAACTGAAATGAAAATAAAATGCTGAAACTTTTAGCCAGAAGTTCCAAACAAATACCTGAGAGTTGAAAGAGGAAATTTCCATATGCATATAGCAGCTTGCTCAAATTCCATAAGCAATCAGGGCATAGGAAAAAGTTTATTTACGCGCAAACGATTTTGATTAATACGCCAGTCCCGAAGGCGCAGCGTCAACTAATTAAAAAATTGTCATAAATCCCAAGAGTTTAACCCATTTACAGTCGAGTGGCCTGGTGAGAAATGGCCGAGAAAGGGATTGCTCGTATAACTTGAGCAGCTACTTAATTACACTTGCGCGCACTTTAATTTCCAGTTAAAAAATGCCGGCCCAAAATTGTAAGCGACGGCAAAGAAATGTTAATTTTTTGCCCCTCCCTGGAGAGGGAAGGATGCGAAGTCAAGACGAGCCGAAACATTGTAAATTATAGGTTTAAGCCCGGCGATGTCCCAGGGAAGAGAAGTCAAGCTCAGCGAGTTGGTTACATGGAGGAGCTTATTAAATTATACACAGGGGCTCGGCTGGGGCGGAGTAGGTTGGGGCGTGGTCTTAAATTTCCAGCATTCTAATCTCGATTTAAGCCAGTAGAGCGGCTCCTTCGGTATCAAGTGAATTCAATGTCAAAAGGGTTAATTGAAAGTGCCGCAGCAGCTGACAGCCCTGGAAAAGGGAAAACGAGAAAGTGCTGGCTGGGACTCTGCTCGGGTTTCGCCTGGCAAATATGCAGTAGTCATAAAATCAAAGTCCATAAAACGATACCGAACCCACCGCAGTGCATAAAAAAATATTCCTCCTTGGGTCCGGCTAGAAAGTTTCATTTCTCAGGGCTTGTTTTTTTTATCTGCCGAGCTTATTGCACCCAAAGGGACTTTCCATACGCTCGTGGGCCCAAACTATTTTGAATTTGAAATGCAGACAAATTTCTATGCGTCAAAAATTATGCGTGCCTCTTGGGGGATGTTGGATATCAGGAGGGCGACATCAGGGGAACAAATTGTTTCGTCCTTTCCGTAGAATTTTTTTTGCTGTGGGAAAATTGAGTTTATTTTTGCCACGCGCTTAACTTTGATTTTTCTGGTCATTATTCCTACCTTGCCTTTGCGAGGGCAACAAATTTCATTCGAATGACCATATATTTACATATTTCTAATTACTTTATAAAGAAATAAGACTCCAAGAAAGATTTATAAATTCCTACACATTAAATTACGAAATAAGGCGTTTGGTATTCGTAGAAACAGTTTAAAAGGTCGAGACCTTTTTAATTAAATACAAAATTGTAAAAAAGCAAAAAAAATGTGAAACCCCAAAAAACAATTGGAAATCTTATCAAGCCCTAAAAGAAAAGGGTAAATGAAGTACAAGCCACGACAATAAAAGCAAAAAGGTCCATATACAAAATGGAAACCGTTTTGCATTCAACTTTGCCATTTTTCACAAAGTAATTTGGTAAAAAAGCAAAATGAGTAATTATTAAACTGTCGCTCCCGGGGCTAAGATTGGGTTAAGCGGGCGGGGAATCCCCTCAAGAGCAAAGGTAAGGGAAGTCGAAACTTACTTTTCCTGTTCGAGGGAAAAAGGTGCAGACCATAAAGTTAACTTTCCGTCGTTCGCTTAATACATTCTTCTTTTTTTTCGGGGGTCCTTGGGAAGGAGCTGTGAAAAAAAGAAATAAATTAACTTCTGTTGGGCAGGGAAGCACAGCGGGAAGGACTCGCCAAGTGTTCGGCCCCCATCAATGGCTAAATAATGGACTGCTCGTCTTATTATTAACTGAATGCTTTTTGATCTTGCCAACGCAAATTACAGGCTACAACGCCTCGGACCGCGTCGCTGTGCCTCCCCTGTTCAGCCAGCAATGAAACATTATCCTGGCGCTGGTCCTGGCGTTATATATAACACTTTCAAATTGATAAGGACGGGGCGTAAGAGGCGTCGACTCCGTCGTCATTTGCCAAGTTGCCACTGTCATTGTCTGGTGGCATTTGTAATTCACTTTGATTAAATATGCAAGGATGCTGGGCTCTCTCGCAGGACGCCGCTGGACGAGGACCGCATTCAAATGCCGCAGCAATGCAACGACAGTCAAGGGACCCGAAACCCACCGATCTGCCGACTAACAAACTCGCTGCTAGCCTTGTTTTACACTTGACAAAATATATGCTTGCATTTTTTAGGTCTTCTGATAAAGCAATAGAATAAAAAGTTGATGAAGAAACTGAAAATCAAGAAACAAAGTCCTTCCTCAAGCTGTTAATTTAAATTTTCTTTTTATTAGTAAAATATTAAATTTTACAGATGTATTAACAATTATTAAAATCATCATACCCTTTGGGTTATCAAATATTCTCTTAGTGCATTGGCCCGCTCCTTAGTCAAGTCGCCAAGAAAGCGCAAAACAAGTTTGTGAATTTCGGCAGCGGCGTGTCCTCTGACAGGATATAAAACAATCAGTGCAAGCTAGCGGAAACGGAAGTGTTGCCCTCCCCTTCCCCCCAGCCCTTTCTGTTGTGTGAAATTGTCTAAATTGTGGGCGTGGCTCTCCCTCCTCCTTTTTCTCCCTCGGTATTTGTGTGTGTGTATGGCTTTTGTGAAATGTAGTCCAAAGTTGTTTTGTGGCCGCTGCCGCTCCAAGAGATGACTAACCAAAAGAGCTGGCTAGAGAAGTGCTTGGGGATGGTAATGTGGGTGGATGTGGACGAGGATGTGGACGAGGATCTGAATAGTTGGTGGGGGCAGGTCTCCGCCTTTGACTATTGTCTATTTTTGTGTCTTTCTCTTTCTGCTTCTGATTGCATTCGCTGGAAATTTTCAGCTGGGTTTATTAATGGGTTAAATTGAAATTTCACGCTTTGCTGGCTTCGGATCCCGTTGCCAGGGCTTGGAATAGGTCAGGTCGGCGGCGGTCCTTGAGGGCTATCCTTGAAACGAATGCATATTTATAGTAATGCGGGGCAGGTGAAGCCAACTGAGAGATTGTTTTAAAAGGATAATCAAATGCCAGCGAGTGACAATGTAATGGCTTGGATACTTTGCATTTTAAAAGGCTTTAGTCCGACTTCTTCCTTAAACATTTTCCGGTCCTTCTTGCAAATAAAAGCTTAGAGAAAATTTAAGAGATTTCATTTGAGATGAAAATCCAACATTTTTCTACTACTTCTTTTTGGCAAAAGTTGTCAAAGAGGCGTGTTTGAATTCAAGCACACGCATAGATTGAATGACGAACTTTTACTTTTCAACTGTCCCATGCAGAAACCCAGTATTCAGGACCAACAATGGGCACTGAATATTTTTCGGCTGCTCCTTCCGCTGTCCGCCCCTCGCTTTTCCCAGCTCCACGATGTCAGCTGTCAAGACTCGGTCCGTTGTTTTTCTTGTTCCTGTTTAGGGGGTCCTGGGAATGCAAGAAACGGATGCGCAGGACGAAGCAGCCGAAACCAAACAGTTTTGTGGCATTTTCTTGCACTCCCAGCCTCTGCACAGTCCGGCTCCCTCACATCCTGCTCAATGCTCGTCGTCGTCGTCGTCGTCGGCGTCATAGTCTCGTTTTGGTGGTTTATAAATGGAATGGAATGGACGCTGGCGGCGGAGGTCAGCCTTTGTTCCTGCTGCTGCTGACATCGTTGTCCTTCACTGCTGATTCGGCAGCTGCGAAGGAGATGGCTGCAGCCGGGCTGGACCGGGCTGTGCTACGTCCTTTCCTCACAGTGATAAACTGCTGCGTTGGTGGCTTCGCTCTTTGGACATTTGGGACTATTTTACTGGTCAGCCAGCCAGCAAGCAGCAGGGGAACTCTCCGCAATGTACTATAGTTCATTATACCCTGGCTAAGAGTATTGTCTACTAAATAAGGCTGATTTTTGGCTTGGTATTAATATATCTCAGATTTAGTTTTAGCTGCAATGAGTTAGAAATTGCAATAAGTAAGGAAATTATTTAAATCAGGTTTTCTAATTAAATTTTTATAATTGCAAATTGAAACTTGAAATGGTTGAAAATACCTCCAAGTGCATTTAAAATGTCAGTACTAAACTTCACCTCCTCTTATTTGTGCTGATTGTCATTAGTTGCCTGCGGTTGTGGCTGCTTTATATTGATGACTCTGGTGGGGCTCCGGCCATTTGCATTTAGTACAAGTCACAAGTTCTCCCTATTCACAATTTACATTTGCAAAGAATTTAAAAGTCATTTGCAATCTGAGAAATTACTTGCTTGACATCGTGGAGGTTGCCTTCTTAATATTTAATACTGCCAGAGTGGAATATGATTTGCCTTTTCTATTTCACAATGGAAAATATATTCTCTCATTCCTTTCTTATTTTCTGATTTGAGTTGGCATACAACAAATCACGATCTCAATGTGTAAACGAAGAAAATTAGCTTTTTTAAGTCGAAAGAAAAAGTGTGTCGTCACACTAAACTTCACTGTCACATTTGGAGAACAAATAACCTTGATTTTTTTGTGTTGTGACCCCCTCTGGTTACCAACAACTTCAATTAGTGTCTGTTTTGTGCTGGAAAAAACAAAGAGAGAAGAAAAAACGACGTACTGGAGGTCTTGACCGTAAAAAGCTCGCGAAATGTAGCCTACTTTTCGGCACATGCATACTTGCAGGATTTATGAGAGAAGCTTAAATCCGTATTGCGAGTTTTATGCTTTCCCATTCACTTTGATTATAGGTACGAGTGGTGTAAAAAAATGTTTTTTCTGAAGAATGCAATTTAAGAATTTAAGAATTTATTCCAATTTAAGAATTTCGTGGCCTTCTAGTTCCAATATTAATTGCCTTACTTAGAACACTATTACCATGCGGAATAATTAAGTGAAAATATATCTTACCCTGCCTTCTTTCAGTGCACGCATTTCTGTACAAGGATATATGTATGTGGCGCTCCTGTCCAAAGACAACTCTAATTAGCAACAACATAATGTGCTTTGGTGTGGCAACCCTGGCCGCAGAACCGCACTCATTACATTGTCACACCTTCACATCTTCCACCCGACTCACCCGTTCCGCCGGAGTTGGCCCCGGAATGGTGCCATAAATACTGTGTGCAGCAGACTTGGCGGCCCTGTCTCGTGTAACTGTACTGCTCTGCTAATTTAAATTTATTGGAACGAAATTTATGCGGCGCAGTTGCTACGGAGGGGTGGTGGGTGGTGTTCACTGTTTGCCGAGAAGGCAACGGGCTAAGGGGCGGGCCTGCATCTCCTTCGTCTGCATGCAAAATTTATGACATTCGCCTGCATTGACACTGGCAGGCTTCGAAATATGGCAGCCAACTGTACAGCGGCCATTTTTATTTTATTTTTAAATTTTTTCCTGCTATTTCCGGTTGCTAGTGACAGAGAGAGAGAGAGGGAGAAGAAGAGTTTATGCAAATGTTGCGGCTTGGCATTACTTGTTTTGCCAATTCAAATATTGGGTTCTTTACTTAAAGCAAATCCCCAAGACAGTTGTGTGTTCAGTATTGGATTTCCCAGAGGTTGATTGTACTTTTAGTTTAAATGAGTGAGAGAACACCCATCAATGTTAAACCCAATTACGATCGCAAAGTCAATTATTTTAGCTTTTATATATATTATTAAATAAGGCTTACGGCTCTGGACAGCCGGAAACCTTATTGGCAAAGTGTGATCCAACATAAATTATGTTTTCACTATCGACGATCGACCCAATTCGTTGAAATTCCCGCTTCCAAAACAGTTTTTTTAGCATACACTTTGTTTGCATAATTTATAATGTAATTAAAGCGATTGGTGTTTGTTGTAGATTTCGTTGTGCCCACGGCTGGAGTGTGCCTAAACTCATTTTCAGTTTTTTTTTGTAGTTCTGCGGTCGTTAGTCATGCACCGGGTTTTTCCATAGGGGAGAAAGGCCCGAAAAAATCCTGGTAAAGAGAAATTTTAATTGAAATTATAATAGCCTCATTATGCAAATTTCTTTTTTGTTGCTTATTTTTCACCCCGGTTGTCCCACACACCCAGACACCAGACCCACATACACAAAAAATAAACACAAAACAAACAAACGAAATCCGAAATGTCGCTCCCCTCACTTCAGCCTATTGTTTATTTTCTATTTGTGTTAATAACATTTTTTTTATTGTACCAGCTGTGTTTGCCAAATGTTTGTTTTGTTGTTTATAGCAATTTTATTGTTTGCGTGTCGTGGGGAATTTCTCATTTTATACACTTTATTATTCAACAGTTATTCGTTGTTGTTCTATTTGCAATCGTTTTGTAATTTCCAATTTCAGCGCAGTAATTGTATTTGTTTGGCGGATCGCAGAAGGGTAACTCAACTGCAATATTGAATTAGGGACTGTGGTATTATCCTGAAAAGTGTTATGAATATATTTCCAGTTTAAATGGAGTTTAACAAGATTTCTCTGAAATGCGTCTTATTTTTATACCCTTACAGGGTATTATAAATTTACTCAGAAGTTTGCAACGCAGTGAAGGAGGCATTTCCGAACGTATATACTTGATACGCATCAACAGCAGAGTCGAGTTAGCCATGTCCGTCTGTCCGTTTCTACGCGAACTAGTCCCTCCCTTTTTAATATATCTTTATAAATCCTTGCAGATAGTTTTCTATATTTATATAAGTCGTAATCAACTCTCGGTTATGATCTTTATAGTAGTAATTCATTTCATATCGATAGGGATAGATTATAATTGATACAATATACAAACTTCGGTGTGCCGAAGTTAGCTTCCTTTCTTGTTATTTCTATAATTTATGGGAAATTTCCCCAGGTTGTTACTTTTAAGTTTTACCAACAGAATTTAGGCATTCTAGTAAATAATAATTGCAAATTATTACCTCGAACGTGGTTTAGTTCCATTAACAGCTAAGCAACTTCATTTTGCAACCTTTTGCTGTGCGGGAATCCCCCTTTTTGAATGGGCACCCCAACTGGTTCGGACTCATTTACAAAAGGCATAAATAATGTAAGCCAAAACAAATTTTTAACGGCACAATTTCGCACAACTGGATGCGCACAAATAGGGGAAATGCACCTGTTCTGCCAGATTTTCGCCCCTCAATGCTCCAATTCACCGGA
>VNJR01012070.1:0-110133 GCA_008042585.1 Drosophila punjabiensis | reverse complement strand
CATGTCCTTGATGTTGGTCGCAAAAAATGTGCTAAGGTTTCTATGCTAACACCCTTGTGGGCGGGTCTGCACACCCCACATTGATGTCACCCCACACACCCCACATGCTCGAGTAGTAGTAGTAGTTGCCAGATAGTTTATAATAGTTTTTAATAACTTTCTATATACAAATGTATAAGCTCGTAGTGTGTGTATTTAGTCTGCAAATTCAAGTCATCTTTTATTGGAACACTGCTCTAAAATTGTTTTTTTTTCAATATAGTAACATTGGGAAATGGTCCAATTGATCCAATTTGAAAGGCTTTAGCATATCCTAAAGCAAATTTCGAAATATTTGAAAGCATATTCGCAAAAACACGATTTTTCATTATTTTGATGAAAAACATCATAAAAAAGGTCCTGTTTTCTATTTATAAAAACATCATTATATTATATATATATGCTTTGACTTTTGTTTTCTAACATCACTAAAAGAATGCAAAGAGTCGAAATATAACGGATACATGCTCTTCTGATTTACCTAAATACTAAAAAACAATATGCAAACTATGCTGATAAAAAATCTCCCGTGCGCGATGTCCCGTGCGAATCAACGTAAAATTGAATTTAAAAAAAATTGCAAGCCATTTTTGAAAAAACGTATAGGGATTTCTAAGAGACATCTGTGCACAATAGTTTAAAGTTAGTTGCATTAAAATATTGTATCAGGATTCCTTGAAATTGTCATTTGAATTGGTCGACCTCAAAAGTCACTTCCGTTTTTTGTCCCATGCGAATCACTTGATTTTCGCAAATATCTCAAATATGAAAAATGACCCAAAATCAATCTTCGCACCAATTAAAGAACTAATAACTAACTAACTAACTATTTAATATATTTGTAAATATTATATTATTAATACAGTATTTATATGTTTTTATCAAACTAGACACAAGCGGTTAACTCTTTTCTTTGCTACAAAAATACTTCAAATACTTTTTGAATTATTACTAATATTCAAATTATTATTTAATAATATTATTTTTATCAATATTCAATTCATTTAACTCTGTATATATTAATTTTAATATTATTTACAGATATATATTATTTATATTTGCTCAAATAATGTGTCTATTTATGTATTTTACTTGGAAAACTTTTCTTGTAATTTTATGTTTTAACGTCTACTAATTGCTTTGTTTAATTTATAAGTTTATTGTCTTTTTAATAATAAATTTAATCATTATTAATAACAAGTTTGAAAACAAATTAATACTTATCAATTCACAGAAATTTAATGAATGAAAATTTGAAGAAAAAGCTAATGGAATACGCACAAAAGATGGCAGCCTTAAAAAACTAAATAGTCTTCTACGGTTAAAGAGCAAAACGAATGTTTAATCTCTTTATTTATTGTTTGGAGGGGCTTTAACCTGAGGGTGCACTCGATAATAAAAACACGTAGAACTTTTTTCGGGGCTTTGCGCGACGTGCGTCTTTGTTGTTTATTGAAAGGAGTCGTAGGTGGTACTAATTACAAATGATCTTAAAAGTATTATCGGAGAGCCGATTGGAAGCTCATCGGAGAGAGAGAGAGGGAGAGAGAGAGAACGAACGAACGTGAACATTTATATATAATTGTTTTAAACATAAAGTTCTAGCAAATTCTAGCAAGATTTCGAAACGCTTGATATATATTTGAAAATTACGAATTAGGAAATAATCAAAAGCATTGGAACTAAGTTTAGCTTTTGATGCAGATTTATGCTTTATAAATTCATAGAGAAAAGTTTCGAAAAGCAGCAATTTTGTGCTTACATTTATTTCAACTATTTCAATGATTTCTACAGATCAAGATTTCAGTATTTAGTTTCTCCAATTAAATCATACATTTTTTATTCTGTATCTAATAGATACTATCTATGCATTTCCGATTTCGCGAGGACATTTTGCGATCCGCAACCTTGGCAAGCTCCCATATTGATACATTTCTCTATGTTGTGCCAAGGATGCTGTGGCAGTCCACATCCCTGACACGGATGCTGCTACCGAAACACAAAAAAAAAAAATACGTTTGAAAGTAGGTCGTGGCAAGTGACGTGGCCGGCTGACCCATTTGGGCCTGAGACCTGCCTGCACGGTTGCAAGGTTGCTGCAGGGGAGGCTGGAATTTTCGGATATTGCAACTTGGGCACGGGGGTAGTTTTGCTGGCTGAATGTTTGCTCGATTGAACTTTGCCAGAGTCAACAGTTTGGCTCTGACAGCTGTCTGCAGCCTCTCCTCACTCTCCTCCGCCTCCTCGGAAAACCCAACCCAATTCCATTTATTTACCTATTTTGCTGCGTTTCGGCGTGTTTGCTTAGTGCCCATATTTGTGTATTGTCCAAACAAAGGTCTTGCATCTGAGCAGCCGAACAATGAAAACTGTTGTCTGTTTTCCGCCAGAATTTATGACCCAATGTCAACAGCACGCACAGCCGAAGCTGAAGTCGAAGCTGAGCTGAGCTGAGGCTCCTCTCCCCTGGCTGGGAAATTGAATCGTCCGGCGGTGAAATCAGCCTGGAAAAGCCAAGGAAAGTTGCCGCTGTCAGGTGGCCGCTTGACCCCCGTCCATCGGTTTGGGTTGGCCAGCATCCAGCCTCCAAACTTCCAACTCCAACTTCAGCTCAAACTTTGGCTCCCAGCTTCGAGTGCACTGGCAATATTTTCATGTATAGATTTTATCAGTTTCATATTGTCATTTTGATTACCTTTAAATCGATAATTAACCTTTATAAATTATATATAAATAAATATAAATACATAGGACATCATTGGTATAGGAAGTATTTACTCTTTAATAAAGTTATGCTATCTTTTCTATTTTCTATTATTTTTATTATTTTTTACTATAAATTTTATTTTCTATATAACTAATATTATAAAAATAGCAGGGGATCGGTAAGGTTAGATATAAGACATGTACATTTTAAGCTTTGTATATTTTGGATAAGATTTTGAAAACATATTTTGTTTATTTGTTAATTTATTTATTTATATATACATGTATTTATTTAAATATTTATTTATTTATTTACTTGTAGTATTTCCCAGATAACCTTGTATATCCTCATTATTTAGCCCACAAAAAATATCAATATTAAAAACAATAGTTTTTAGACTTGGAAAAAAGTATTTATGTTTCATGAACAATTAGATCTTATTTACCATTAACTTAATAGGATGTATACCATTAAACTAATATTTAAATGCAATGAGCTCTTTGCTCCTTACTAAGATATGGGTAATCCTATTTATAAAATAAAACTAGCTACTGTGATAACTTGCTAAATATTTATAAAATCATTTCACTTAAAGAGAATTCAAGCTGGCTTTAGAAAATTCAAGATTTAAGCCACAATACTGCTCAAGAAATACAAAATAATAAAGTTTTTCCAGCTTACGCTTCTCAAGAACTCCTTAATTTGTTAACATTTTTCTCTGCGTGTAAAACCGGTTGTCAAAACTCCTATTCCCCGAACTCTAGAGCGATGCTTTTTTGTCATTCACATGTCCAGCGACTGCACATGACATAAATTTGTATCTGCAGCTGATTGTGAGTCGTGTAATAGCAGCAGCCCGAACATATCTGTATCTGTATCTGTATCTTGTGACCGCGCTCATCTTTGTCTACAATTTATGCTTCCTGCCACGAGGTTCGCTCCCGAACCCGATCACAGTCCTCCCGGAGCCGCACTCCATCCACTTTCCTGTCCGTGCTGACATGTTCACATCAATCACACGACCCCGCTCGCTGCTGGCCGTTGGTGACTTGATTTCCCCATTTTGCCGGTTACATACGGATCGCCCCTCGCCAACCTGGCAGATACAGGTAAATATTCAAAGCATTCTAATGATCCCAACACGCAACTCCAAATGTCGCAGCTCAAGTCGAAGTTTAAGCCCGAGTCAAGGGCGATTTTCCGCCATCTGCGATTTGTGTGTGTTTAGTGTTTGTTTGTTTCTTTGCTTGTTTGGCCGCTGACATTTTTGACGGACAACTCGACGCGGCGTCGGTGGCATGTCCACATCAACATCCATGTCCAAGTCCATGTCCAGGCCCCCAATGTCCACATCCATATCCACGTCCAAGTTCGCAGTCATGACAGCAAATTTGCCAGACTTCTTGACATGTGCCTAAGCCAAGCTCCGGGCCTCAACCCAAGCGGCTCTAATTAGTTGCTTTAGAGACCTCAAAAGGGGGTTGATGGCGTCACTGCCTAATAAGCGATGAAAATCTAAGGGAAAATCTGTAATTTAAATGAACAAAGGTAGCTCTTTTCAGGTAGAGGGAGATATTGTACTCAGTTTCTTGGAAGTGATTAAACTATGACAATTCAATACAGTAATTTAATGTTAAATTTACAAAGGTAATTCATATAAATATTTATTCATTATGTAGTTAATGTTTAGGATGGGAAATAAACATTTTAAAACAATTATTTTTATTAAGAGACTTTAAAAGAGCTACTTTATTGCCTTTAAGATTATTAGATTATAAGATACTGATTTCTTTACAGGAAATAAATCATAGGAATCATAATTGAAGAAAGATAAAAGTTCAATTTATGCATTTAATGTTACAAACATTTACTAACCATGTTAAAAATAAAATTTTAATAGAAATCTATGTAAAAAATATATATTAATCATGGTTTTAAAATAAAAATTTTATGGAAAGTCAATTTTAAACAAGGGAAATTATAGGTTTGCCATTATTTGAAATAAACGTGATGCACTCCAGTGCTTTTAGAGTTTTGAAATCTCTTAAATATGTGTCTAAAAGTATGTTCTAAAAGGTTAAAGTTAGTAATTTATATATATTTTTTTTAATAATTTGTATTATTATTATTATTATTATTTGCTTACTAAGTAATATATGGGGAAAAATATCTTGTAAGAAAGGCTTAAACCCGATAGTCTCCCAAGCAATTGAAATAATTTTTAAAATCAATTTTTAAAACCCATTAGAAAACGTATCTGAAAGCATGCAATAAAATTTGAAGTTACCGAGTATGCTATTAATTTTTTCCGGTATCATAATATTTGAGATTTTCTTTTAAATCTTATTGCAACTCTCGAATATTGTGTTCATAATCATAGTAATTTTTTTATATTTTATTTTTCCATCAATTACCGGATAATTAAGAACTCGATCCAGAGAAGTGTCACCCTGGGTTAAGGGTGCTTTTTCCACAACCCTGCCTAGGTTAGGTGTAATTTCTGAAAGCTGCTTATATAATTATATTTCCAATTTATTTGCTAACACTTTGAACTTTTCCTGTGTCATCATCTTTATCATTATTATCTTGTTCTTCATCATCATCATCTCTTTATTTTTTCGAGCGGATCGGGGTAATTTCAAGTTGATTTCTAGCCAACAAAGACAACTATTGTGGGATATACTTGTGCCTTAGCAACGGATAAATAAATATAGCGATATATGGTGATATACATCGATATATAGCGATATATAGCGATATATAGCGATATATAGCGATATATAGCGATGCCTAGGCGTCGTAATTGAATGGAACGGTATGGAGAGTGACATACATATTTTCGAAATCCGGTTTCGAAGGCAATCCAATCCAATCAAATCCCCAAACACAGATACACACACTCATACTCTCATAAGCAAATGATATGAAAAAAAGGGAAGAAAAATACGGCGCCCTACCAAATGCGCTGGAAAATAAGAAAGAAAGAAAGAAGACAAAATAATAATTACAACTTTACAAAGAAATCCAAAAAATCCGGTTTAATTTTCATAAAATTCCAATAAAAAGAAATCTCAAAACATACACCCCTTAAGGAAGGGAGGAGGGAGGAGGGAAGACACAGTGGGAACTCAAGTGCAACAGCTGCTGGCTGCTCCTCTGATTGGATTCTCGGTCCAATCAGCAAATTGAGGCCGCTGTTAGCTAACAGTCGATATTCCCGTTCTAATTGCACGCGCTCTCTCTCTCTCTCTCTGACTCTCTTTTACATGCTGTAAAGCTCTCTCTTATGTTTACAGCGTTAGAGCGGGGCAGTCTCTCTTGCTCTGTCAACTGGTTGACCTATTTTCCAGTTTGGGTAATGTGTCAATGCGCTTGTATGTGTGCCTGTGTGTGTGTTCATGTTTTCTGTATCCAATGTATATATCTCTCTCTCCCTCCATCTCCTTCCATCTAACGCCTATGCTTTGTTTTGGTTTTGCCTTTTGCGTTTTGCCTTTTTTCCTTGTTTCGTTGGTTCGCTTGTTCGCTTGCTCGCTCGCTCGTTGGTTTTGTAACTCGTGGATTGCATTCCCATTCACTTTGTTGTTTTCTTTTCGTAACTGCGTATTTGTTGTTGCTCGCTGGTAACGCTCTGTTGACTTACATTGTTTTTGCTGTTGTTGTTGTTGTTGCTGTTGGTAATGCCGCTGCTTTTGGAATTTTCACTAGAGAAATGATTAATTGAATTTGTCCAGATAGTTCATCTTTGCACTTGGCCGCCCCACTCATCTTCATCTTCTTGTTCTTTAAGTGTGCTAATGGGAAAACGGTGAAAATAACAAAACAGAAGAGAGTCGCAATCGTTCCGGAAATCTCGGAATTGTTTTTTAAAAGAGGAGTTTTTAGGAAATATATTTTCTTATTGATGAAATTTAAATGCTTAATTGCTTGTAGAGGTGTTTAAAGTTATGTTTTACCAACTTTTTTTTTTTAATTTAGAACGCATAATAATAATAATACTATAAATATCCTTGTAATTATGCGGTTTTAGATACTTTTTTTATACTTTTCAACATACTTTCCAAGATCTTTATTTATTTATCTCACATTTCCCTTATTTGCTTAACACTTAATGTGCCGTATATTTTCTTTAAGAAATATCATTCGACTTTAAATTCAACGAAAAAGGATTAAAAAGTATTCAATAATATGCTTTTTATCTTACTTTATTAATGCTTTATTTTAGTAAGCTTTAATATTTATTTACTTTATGAAACCGTTTAAAATGAATTTCGAAATCTGTTATAATTTAAATGAATATGTTCACTTGAGCAAAATGTAAGTAATATTTTTTTTCCGGTGAATTCTCGTCCGTTTCCTGCGCGTGTAATCAGTAAAGTTTTTCGGCTAGATAAGCCCTGCGGGCATTCTTTATCTGGCAAGGTCTCCGACTGTCCTCCGTTTTTGGTAACTTTTTACATCATTAAACATTTGAGCTGTTGGAAGGGGAAGTGCGCAGTGCATTTGAACACATTTGCTTCAACTCCAACTCCAACTCCGTTCGCCAAATGACGTCTTTAGAAATGCTGGCGGCTGGCGGAAAATCCCGGAAAATCCACCCCGAATTATGGAACTGAGAACGCAAAAACTCCCGAACAAAACAACTACGCAAATTGTTGGATATTTCGATGCTTCGATGGATGTGTTTCACAGTTATTGGAGTTGAAGATTGGAAGGCGGGGCAGTAGATGAAGAAGAACGAGAAGAAGCAGAGCAATCGCCCCCACCCCCCTCTCCATCGAATTTGCTGACGTCGCCGGAGAATGAATGCCTACAGAGGTCATTCCAAAGGCAACAACAACGCCAGGCAGCATACTCAACATAGAAGAGAAGTGAAGAGAAGAGAACACCCGAAAATACCAACAAATGTCGAAAATCCATCAGCAGCAGCAGCATGGATATCAACAGAAACTTCAACGCAGTAACAGCAACAAAGTGCCCGATGTAAACAAAATCGAATGAATTTCGAAGCATATAACAGCTGTGAGCCGTCGAGAGAGTGAGAGCCAGCCAGCTCCCCCGCACTAATACTACCACAAGTACACACATACGCACACGGGCACTCGCACCCGGGCTCTCTTTAACTGTTAAATTCTGTGACGTTATCGTTGCAGACCCAGAAACCGGCCGGCTCTTTTTCGATCCCCTACGCATAACATAGTGCGGCATTTAGGCGTAAAAATTATAAACAGGAAGCTAACATACATTTGATGTAAAATCATTGTTCGAGGCCTGTTATTTTACGTTTTCTAACCATTATGAATGGTTCTTTTTGTAAATATAGAATTATTTACAGGTATGATCACTATCTTTGTTCCCATGATATATGGATTGAATTGCTTAATGATGGTTTAGTTTTTTTAAAAGAGATTTTCTTAAGGCAATGATACTAATTATAATAATAGTGTCGCCGCCGTATCCTTATATTACAGAAATTTTCGATAAATTAGGGCATCCAAGGAATGCCTTAGCCGAACCTTTTCTGTGTCTCTCTCGTTTGTTTTGAGGCTGAGGTTCGCGCTCAACAGCTGTTTTCGCAACATTGTTGCTGCTCGGCGGCCAACAGCTGTTATCGCTCTGCTCTGTGTCCGTTGTTCGCGCTGTTTTGGCTCTGTTGTTGATAAAATAAACCAGAGCGAGACACACACACTCGCACGCACTCACACAGTTGCGGAAATTATGTTGCGGGCTCTGTTGACAAGTGCTCTGCTGTTTTTTTTTTTCTCAACTGCGTAGTATATTTTTGCTGCCCTTTTTTCGGTGTGTTTTCTATGCTGCCCAACAGATGATATGGTGGCGATGGCGTCATAGATACCGATAAAGCCAAGGCAATATAGGCTACTGCGTTGCAAAGTTAGCATAAAATGGTATTTTACATAATATATAAGGATTTTATATGAAAGTTAACCTATATTTCCTATAGATAACTTTATTTTTCAGAGCACAAAATCCATAGTAAAGTAAATATTTAATTGAGAAAAACCATCTTTGTAATATATATTCATTGTTATTATTTTATTATCATTATTACTATTTGTATAACCATTAATTGAAAGCTACTGAGCATGACTCTCCCTTTTTTTGTGTCTATTCATTGCTAATTCAATAGATCCCATTAATGGAAAATTTTTAATTAACTCAAGAATAATTATTTATTACAGTACAATCTAAAATTTATGCATTTCTATACTTTTGCATGTAAATATAAATACAGATTTACACCTAAGCATTCATTAAGCATTATCATCTTATAATATATATTGGTGTTTGTTTATATTTGCACATATATTTTAATTCAATTAATTAAATCTATAAGTAAGTTTATTTCAAACATCTTTTTAGGTCGAGTTTTTCTACGTAGATCTCATAGATATATCTTCAATATCTGTATCTACAAAGTAAACAGAATCCCAACTGTCACTTTTCTGTTAATTTCCCAATTCCCAATGTTGGCCATTCGTTTGTTGTGCTGTTAGCCGTGGAAATTGCAGTTTTCCTCTAACATTTTTATGCTGCGGCCTCTCTCTCTCTCTCCCTCTCTCCTGAGCGCTCACGCACACACACCTACACACCCATGCCCCTTCCAATTATGTGTTCGTATGTTGTTTTGCTTTTCCAAGCAGGTAGATGCTATAGAAACGGCCATGTACACATGAACACACAACAGCGGCGGAGAGAGGCACAAGAGGGAGAGCGAGCGCGCGAGAGCGTGCATGAGTATGTGTGTGAGTAACTGTAACTCGCCGCTCGCTTGCTTGGCACTTGGCGCTACATTCGCTCGCAGTATCTGAAAACCAACTCTCGGGAGCAGACCGATAGCTCTTTCCAAGCATATTTCCGCCAGCAAAAGCAATAGCAGCAGCGAACAACCGAACGCCAAGTAAGAAGCCATCACCGCATTCAACAAATAGCAATAGCTATACAGCTAAGGGCTTACCTTTGGCCATTCCCGCGGGACAAAACGCTCCGGAGAACTCCTTCGCCAAGTAATAAGTGAAAAAAAAAAGAAAAGTCAAAACAAATCAGTGCAGCAGCCGCTCCGGCGAGTGTGTGTGACTGTCGTGTTCTATGTGTGCGTGCCAGTGTGAGAGAAAACTGAGAGAAAAGTGAAACGACGACCGGCAGCAGCGAAAGCAAAGCAAAGCAAGCGACAAAGCAAAGTTCTGCCGAAAGTGCATCAAAAACAAAGGAAGAAAGAAAGAAAGAAAGAAAAAGAAGAAGAATCAAGTGTGACCAAACCGCAAATTAACCCGTGAACAGTGAACTTTAACCCCCCGAAAAGTGCAACACCTGCAAGCTGACGTTACAAGCGGCCAAAATTGGATTATGCTTGGGCTCAGACGCAACTGCCACGACGACGCCAGCGACGCCGAGCATGTGAAGCTTAAACCGCTGCTCCCCTCGCCGCCCCAGTGGCCATCATCATCGTTATCATTGCTATCATCATCTCAGCCGATCCTGCTCCTGCAGCGCCTGCAGCTGAACCAGCACCTGAACGAGCGCATCACCTTCTCCCTGGAGCAGTACCACAAGAACGTCATCAAGAAACTGGCCGCCAGTAGCTTAGGCAAGTTCCAGGTCTTCCGTCTTACCAAGAACGTTTGCCAGACTTAAGTTCCCTCTCTCTCGGAAATAAACCCCTTAAAATATATCAGAAAACTTGCAAAGAAAAGTGTGCAAAAAAGTGTAACTAAAAAAGTGCAACAAATACTCAAAGTGCAATAGAAAGCGAAAAGTGTGAGAAAATGTGGCGATCCATTAAGGCCAAGTTCAGGCTCTAAGTTCAAACAACAAACAGAACAGCAAGAAAATAAAGAAAGAAGGAAAAAATAAAAAAACACTCTTAAAGAGTAAAAAAAAAAAGAAAACCCCTAATTGGCAACACCAACCCCCACCCCCCCAAGAAAATCATCACAAAAATGTCCACCGGCCGCCGTTTAGCCAAACGCTCCATCATCGGCACCAAGGTGTGCGCCCCGGGTCCGGACGGCCTCTGGTACTCCGGCGTCATCGCGGACGTCAAGACGCCGCCCTCGTACTCATCGGCCGGGAAGCCGATTCTACCGTTATCGCCGCCGCCGCCGCCATCGTCACAGCACACATTCTTGGCGCCCGGCGACGCCCAACTGAACGCCGATACGCGCTATATGGTCCGTTTCGATTTCAAGACCGCCGTCGACTCCGGTATTTCGTCCTCCGCGTCGGTCCTATCATCATCATCATCATCATCCTCCACAGATCCCTCGTCGTCGTCGGTCATTGTGGAGGCGCGTCGCGCCGCCGCCGTTGCCAACGTGCACATCAGTCCAGCTCAGGCCTTGCGCCGCAGCGCCATGATCAAGGAGTTCCGCGAGTCGGATCTCATTGGACCCGGCTTCCGATCCATCATGGACACGGAGCTGCAGCCCGGCCAGCGGGTCTACTTTACATATAATGGACGTGAGCAGAGTGGTGACGTTATCCAGCACGATGCCAGCAAGGATGAGGTGATTGTCAAGATTACCACAATTGGAAATGAGGTGAGTCATTGGGAAGAACCTTGTATTTTTAAGCCCCATCTAGGGGGTTCACCTGAATGATCAGGTTTAATGGGTTAAGACCTGGCTAGGGTTTAAGGGAATTCATTTAAACGGAAGTCAGTTTATGTTGTTTAACTTAAGATCATATTATTTGTAAAATAATTACAATACCCTTCCCTTTTTGAGCTTTATTTATTATTTCGTGGCTAAAATATATCTACATAGATTTGATTGTTATAAGAAAAAAGATTTGTGCTAAGAGTTTTCCCATAAACCAATAGTGTAAATTTCATTTTGAAAACTCAATTGGATCCGACATTTATTTTATGCTGGCTACCAAACTCAATAGTTGAGAATTTTAAGCTTTTTATAACTTATTTTAAGTTAAAAAAGAAATTTACAAGTGCCTTTTGTCTTTAAAAAAATCATAGAAAAGTTCAATTAAAATAAAGCCAATTTTAAACACTTTATTTTTGGAAGGAGGATGCAGCTAATAAAGCCAGAAGTGGCTGCGCTGCCTAAGTCGGCGGCGCCATCATCATCATCGTCTCAGCATAATCATCATCGCCAATGGGGCGGGAGAAAAGTGTGTCAAGGTTGACTTGGCCACAGCACACCCCCTTTTCTGTCCCTGCCCCATGGCCGCAGCATACACAAGTACATATGTATCTATGCTTCTATATACTTGCCTATTCGGAGCACATATTTACTCGCACCCCAGTACAGTACCGCAGCAAGCAGTACATGTGTATGTGCAATCACGTTCTATGTGCAACTATGCAACGAAAAAGCAAAAAAAAAGAAAAAAGAAAAGCACAAAAAATACTCGTCGAGGGTCGCATTCCGCTTTTTGGCACGTAATTGGGTTACGCTCTGGGATGGCCTTCTTGCGCGAACACTCAGATACATAGATACATAGCACCCTCTTCAACTGAGAACGGTTCGAGCCTCCAAGATTAGATTGAACATCCTTTAGATTTAATTATCTTGGCAGAAGGGAAAGCTACCATTCATAAATTCCCTTCATAAATTTAAATTATATGATGAAGTCAGGAAAAAGAATTAATAAATTGAGTCGTAAATGATCACTGAGATTTATTTCTATTTAAAACCCGACTATAATAATAACATCTTTCATAACAGCCTGGCATCTGTCTTAACTTATAAGATTGGCTGCATTTTTTCTACGTTTTTCTTAACGATTTCCTGATTAATTCCACTCAACACACATGATCAACCTAATCCTCCAGCCACAGCCCCTTTGCCATTACGTCACTCGAATCGTTGAACTGTTCGCTAAACAAACACAAAAATAAACAGAGAAAAAAAAATTCAACAAAAATTAATAAATAAACGCTGCGAAAAAAACATCGGTCGGGGCATTTATAGAATCGCCCCGAATCCAAATGCGAACCCAAAAAAATCTCAATGACGACGACGCCGACGATGCTCACAATGATGATGATGATGGTGTCGTAATGAAAATTTGTTTAGAATTCGGGTTTTCGTGAAACAATCCGTTAGAGGAGCACCCACAAAAAACAAAAGGAAACAAAGTGTAAAACAAGATCGAGGTAAAAGAGAGACAATTGCAATGAATGCGCGACAATTTCAGGGCTAAATGGAGATACATGGCAATTGAAATGGCCTGATATTTCTACGCTTTACAGCTAATTATATAGATTAATTCCCCAACGACAGCAGCCGGCTGCTAGACAAAGACAGCAACAAGATCGGAGATGAACTTTTCGAATTGCGTCATAAGTCAGGCAGGCACGGCACAGGCACAGCCACAGGCACAGTTACAGTCACTGGCACAGGCACAGGCACACAGAGATGCGGATACATGGATGCCGGCTGAATATAGATGGCAAAGATAGTTAGATACATGAGCGAAACACATGCATCTGGGAGATACATGCTCTCGGCTTGCCGGCTGACTGCGCTGCAGGGGGACAGGGCTAGAGCCGGCTTCAAGCTGTGCTCCGTCTCCCTCTTTTTCTAACCGCACCTTCGGCTTTCCCAGTTCAGTTTAGTTTTATTTTTTTTTGTTTTTGCGGGTCTCTCTCCCTCTCTCTCTCTCTCGCTCTCCCGTCTAATAATCGCTTAAAACGCTTGTAATTGTTGCATACGACGAATGCCGAGATACTGCAAGCTAGAGATACAGCTACGGCTACAGATACAGATGCGAGGCACAGGCACAGCTACAGATACGCGTTCTTCAATGCCAAGTCAGCTGCGCGTATCCGTATCTTTTCCGTGTGGCGGCGAGTCGATAAATTTGTCAGTTAGCTGGCTGCCAGATGTGTGGGCTTGTCCCCAGCTCGATGGCGGCCCATTGTGTGCCCAGTGTATCCAGCAGAAACCGAAACACAAACTCAGATACAGATACAGATACAGAAACGGATACCCGTACTGTGACCCGATCAAGTTTGATATGTGCCTGCCCAAAATGGGAAAAACTGAAAATGTATCTCGGCTTGGCTTTACGTTTTACGATCGCGGCAGACCTCAAGTTTTTTCGAATTCGGAATCTTTCGGCATAATTAGCTGTAGAAACGTGCGAGTTACAAGCTCCAAGCTCCAAACTCCTATGACCTCATCACCAAAATCGAAAATAACTAGAAAAGTGAAGAGCTCAAGTTCGCTGCTGTTGTAAGTCAATCAACAATTGGTTTTTTTGTTGCTTGCTGCGGGCTGTGTGCCTATGAGAGTATTTCTCGCTTTTTGGCTCGTTTTGTAATCACGAAAAGGGGGTGGAAATTTGTAACATCTATCAATAGTTGTCCTCGCTGGCATGTGATGGTCACGTGTGTATGTGTGTGTATGAGTTTGGGCTCCAAAACTCAACACAAAAAACCGAAATTTGTTTTCGGTTCAACTTGAGCAATTGCCTTTGTTTGCCAGAAAAACTAGTCGGGGAGTGTTTTTGTTTTTTTCGTCATTTTTTGTTCGTTTGTTATTTGTTTGCGTCGGAAACGTGAGGCAATTAATTCTAAGGTTATTTCAAACGAGAAACTTGTTGCACGCATTTCCATCTCCATTTTCATTTACATTTCCACCTCGTCCAGATCCACGTTTACGTTTACGTCCATTTCCATTCGCATTTCAATTACGATGACGTATAATTGCCAGGCCATGAATCAAGTGTCCAGTCTGGAGCGCATATAATTTGCAAGCTCATTTAGGGCCGAAGAATCCAGCACGAATGTCGGGGATAATTTGTCAGGAGTCGAACGGACAGACAGACAGACAGGGACAAGGAACAAGGTACTCAAGACGGGTAGCCGCGTTGCCCATTCCGGTAATCTCTGCCCACTTCCGGAGTAATTTGTAGCTGCTAGTGCCTCGTTATCTCTTTTGCCCGTTTCACCTGTGTTTTGCATTTAAAACGAAATTCGTTTTAATGGCATTGAAATTGAAATTGACATTGCCAAGTGATTCTTTATCGCACGCAACTTCTTCTGGGCTTTGGCTACGGATTTTCTGGGTTACCCATTTCACCAGCTTTTTACTTTCGTTTCTTGGGACAGCAACAAAAACCAGAGAAATAATTAACGTGTTCTTCTGGCCTCTCACTTTTCGAGCTGCGACCCATTTTGGCTCTGGCGAAAAGAGTGCACTTTAGCCATACGTCATCGGCCAGCTGACCGTCAGGTGAATGGCAATGACAGCGGTAGCATTTGATTTGTAACTTGGCTTTCGAACTGAAATACATCAGGGAAAATATATACTGCAGAACTGAAAAATGTGAGGGAAATTAAGAGATATATATAGGGAATAGTTCTAAAAGCCAAGGTTTTCAAATCATTCTCTGAAATTAGAAATTAGAATCACTTGTACTATTCCCAATGAATATTCCCCCGTGAATCATTTTATATCATATTCAATTCTACTTCCTTTAACTTCTATTCTACTTTCTTTAACTTGTTTCGAAATTAATGTTAATAATTCCAAAACTCTCCATTAAATCATTTATAACCTTTAACTTTTCTCAGTGTTGAAGGTTTTCTCCTCGCCTTTAAAACATTTTGAGCTGATAATTGGATTTTCCAGAAACTTTCCACACCAAATTGTATCGTGTGTTTGTGTGTGTTTGTGTTTTTATTATAAATCCATTACTTCAACGATCTCATTTATCAAGGGTCCCAGATCAGCTGAGGAGTTCCAGCGTTTATAAACCTTGTTCGAGGTCCTTGGCGGGACGTGTCTGTTCCTGCTCCTGCCGCTCCTGTCCCGTTTGCCACTTCCCATAACGAAGACTACCCGCTGTTCAGCCTGGGGACTCGATATCGGAATCGGCTAACGACCTGCTTCGGGGTATCCTCTAACCTCTCGCTCTCTACGTAACCCTCTTGGCTGCATTTCTATGGTTTTATGATACCGGCAAAAACATAAATTCCTCTTTTTGTCCTTTCTGTATGCCTGCCTGTGTAGCCTTCTTTCTTGGTTTGAGAACAGGCTAAAAAAGTGACTGGCGCAGGTCACTCGGGTTTGGGTCTCTCTCCTCCCTCCCCGTTGCCCTCTAATGACTAATCGACCTTGCCGGCAAACGTAGTAGATCTCTTTCAGGTAGAAAGTCGCCGGCGTTTTTGGCAATTTCATACCGAAACAATGCACTCCAATTGGAGGCCATAAATTCGGGGTGAGACAGAGAGAGAGAGTGCACATAAAAAATAATACAAGTTTAGTTTAGGGGGGAATGTTCGAAATCGGTCAAGCTGCTTCGCTGACCTTTTTGCAGGTTGAACGAACGACTGAACTGAACTGAACGACTTGTTCTCGGTGGTTTTGGGTTACAAGTGGTTGCTGCGGGTCTAGTCTCAGTCTGACTCACAGATCGGACCAATCAAAAGGGCGCTATACACACAGTCACCCACAACAAAAGAGACAAACATAAAACTGAAGGTGACGAGCGCCGAATTCCCCAGCACAGCCGAAAACTACTTTCAAAAAATGCATACAGCTTGTTTCGGTTTCGTTTGAGTTTTTTGATATCAAAGCGCCTTTTTGTTGGCTGATTTTTGGCTTTTTTCAAAAGCGGCCTTTCAGCATAAGCTTGGCCAGATATACTCACACACTGAGACACACCTGAACACCTGATTATTTGAGTGTGTGTCTGCGCGAGTTTGGCGTTTTGGCGTTTCGGGTACATGCCACCTTGGTATTTGGGTCAGTTTGAAATGGGGTTTTGATTAACGCTCAAAGAAAGACTGCGATGGCAGCGAGAAAATAACAAAAAAAAATAATAATGCCAACGATATCGGATAGTCTCAAGTATAGCGTTTCTTATAACATTTATAAAATGGAGCTGATAGAAGCGCGACATTATCCAATAAAAATATTTGCATAAAACTTGAATCTAAGGCTGCAGTTTCTAACCCGGAAGACTCTATAAAATATTCGCCATAATAAAAGTTTGATTTGATTGCGGAACAGCGCCAAGGGCCACTTGAAAGTCCAGTTTGCGAGAGATTTAATGATTGAACTCGAAGCTAAAATATATATATATTTTTTTTTCTGCGCAGTATATTCACACGAAAGTAGGTTAAGTTTTATTTTTTTTTTTATTTCTTTCTTGATTCGTTATGAGGCTGTTTTTTGTTTGGCTTTATTATGACTTAATTTAAAAGTGAAAAAGTGAAAGCGTTGAAGCCGAATTTCGGTGATTAAGTAAGGCCACGGGGCATTGTGGGTTTTCCCCAAACGAAAAACGCACAAAAAATGAAGAAGCAGCAGCAGCTCGTCTCGAGCAAAGTGTGGAAATTTATTCCGCTCCAGAATCAAGCCAAACTCACACGCAGATACATTTTCGTACTCACAGATACGACAAACTTGCAGATAGAGATACAAAGAAAGGAAGAGGGGTGGCTGCCTGGCTGTTCGTAAGCCTCTGTGCGTGTCCGTGTCCGTGTGCGTGCCACAGAACGTAAACAAAAACACGAATGTAAAGAAGAAGCGGAAAGTGCGAGATAAACAGAAAACAGCTGTATACACCAGCCTAGCGTGCGACAGAGAGGCAGCTACAGAAGAAGCAGAAAACGATGAAGAAGAAGTTGTCCCCGCAAAACCCGTTTCTTATTAACAACAACAACAACAACAACAGTTACGCACTTTACGCACGCTCATCTAGCTGGTGTGCGTGTGTTTTTTTCTTTCTTTCTTTCTTGTTGTATACATTTTTCTTTGAAGAAAAACCGGCTTTGAGTTTGGATTTTGGGTTTGGTTTCGATTCTGCCAGCGGAAATACAAACACACAGATACAAACACACACAGATACACAAACACATACACATAAACAGAAGCAGAAAACAAAGAAGAAGCCACGCATGAAAATTGCTTTTCATGGGGATAAAATAAAACAAGACGTCAACGTCACCAGCGCACGTTTAAAGGTCTATACCATATAGTACGTTGTTAGCCAAGGGAACACCCCAAAAATCCATTTAGCACAAACCCCCTAACAGATACACTCTAAATAAAATTGTATGAAATATATATCCTTTGTTTAATAACATATCCTGGCTAGAAGGAATTCATTTTAAGTTAAGGAAAATCTATGAAAAGTCTATAGTATTTTATTTCTATGCTTAAAAACCTTGACCTTTGGCATAACAAACGCATAGTTCTTGGAAACATGAATGTCGAATCTATATAATATTTATATCTATATTTATTTATTTATATTATAAATCTGTTTGTAAGTGAAATTAGTTTGAAAATTTATCAGAAATACTACCTTTAATAACATGTTGTACCTATACCCCACCTTTATAAAATACCTTCTATTTCTTTTCTAAACAGTTTTATATTTTTATTTCTGCCAAAACTTCAAATTATGCAATTAACTTGATCATTAAAATTCATAATATTTTTTCTGTGTACCTTTAAATTCCACACCCCCCATAGCTTTTCCATCACACTTTTCGCCTCCCCCCTTTTTTTTATCACAATTTTGATTTTGTTTTGCGCCCATTTCGCCTCTCTGCGTTTTCCTTTTTTCCTCTTCTTTTTTTTTTTGCTTCTTCGTAATGCGAGGCCATTGTCACTCTTCCTGGGGGGTCAAAGGGGGGGTGTGCGAACGGTGGGCGGTGGGCGGCGGTTGCGTCTAGGGCACTGAGAATAACTGTTTCCGGTATTTGGGTCACATGAAATTTAATCAAATTAAAATGTTTCAACGCCGCCGCCGCCGTTGCCACCCAAAAGAGAGAAAAAAAGTTGTCCCTTCTCTATACAAAAAGGGATAGAGAGCGGAGGGGGTTGAGGTTAAGCGGGGGAAATCCGAATGGGGAAAGGGGTGACTTGCAACAGTTGCCTGCATTGAGCTGCAAACCCAATTGATTGTAATTTGAAGTGCTGCGATTCTAAAATGTTTAATGTAAACACTGGAATTAATTACTAGTTACTTGAGATGATTTTATTTCTTTATATAACGACGTATATTTTTCCTTTTAATATATATTTAAAAAAAAAACGAAAAGTATATTTCTTAATACTCATTTATAATTAAATGTTTTATTTTACAAAATCACTGAATCTCTGCACACTCCAAGTGCTCATTCTCCCCGTGTGTAAATGCCTCCACATTCATGTGTGTGTTGAAGCAGTAGTGGCAGCATCAACAGCAGCTAGCTGTTGACTTGATTTCAACAAATTTGTTGCCACTTCCCCCTCCACACACACAGCCCCCTCATAGCTCCTCATACCCCCTTCGGCACTGATGTGCAATTGACAGCAGCAACTTGCACCCGGGGGGAATCAACTGGAGTCGCAGCAGCTCGAGTGGCAGGCGCATTTCAAAGCTGGAAATCCCTGAAAAGCAAGGCGATTGTAAATCTTGCACGCTTATCGTATACGGCTTATCAGCCTTCAGCGGACGGACCGAACCCCAAGCGGACCCGAGAGCGGGAAGGAAATCCATAGCCAGCCGATGATGAAAGTTGATTTGAAAGATAATTATGGGTGAAGTCAAAATAAAGAGTTGTATGAAATATTTGTTTAAAATTCGGTGGAGTTTGAATTTTATATAAACTAGATTTGATTATGAAAATTATAAAGATATAGTTCAAAATATAAGAGAAGATGGATTAGTAATTGACAAGTTAATGGTACTTACATCCTAAATATTAGCAAATATCAAGACAAACAACTATTTGTTTTTTCATATAAAAGTTTGTGTGCATTTAAAAGTAATAAATGCACATAAATGTCCTTAAATAATAAAAAAACTCACATTATACTCTGATGTGTTTCCTTTTTATGATTTTCTGGAATACTTCTATAGAAAAATCTTTAAAGTACCAACTTCCTTGAATGAATTCTCAAACAAATTAATATATTTTCTATATTATAGTTAGTTACTATTTATTTTTATGTGTTTTTTTTTTTAACACTTCTCTAATCTCACAGTTAAATCTCAGTTAAATACCAACATAATACCAGTGGCTAGCTGAAATAAAATCGAAACTTCACACTTTCTACTGCCGCTCTGCTGCCGGCTGTTGGCCACTTTCTACCGCATTTCGAATGCAGGCGTCTGCCAGTTGGCCAGACTCTCATTCAGTCCGACGGTCCCGTCAATCAGTCGGCTGTCGTTTTGGCCACCGGCCGGCTGTACAGCCAAACTTACAACAAAAAATAGTATTGAAACACACAGAAATACTCGAAAAAAAAACAATACAAAACAAAACAAAACAAACGCACACGAGAGCGGAAAAGAGATGGCGGCAAAAACAAAATGGCAGCTTCCCAAGCTCCGAAAAACTACAACGCAATATGGTCGCCATTTTGTTTTCTCACCGTTATGTTGGCCCTACGCTCCCGCTCGCCCTTGTGTTTCTCTCTGTGTTTGTGTGAGTTTTTTTCTGCCTCGATTTTGTTTGTTTTTTGTTTATTTGGAGGCTTCTTCTTTTCGTTTTTCCCTCGGCCCTCGCGTAGGCGCGATGGCGACGTCATCGCCTCCCTCAGACCCTCCCCCGCGGCTCCGCTTTCGGGGCGCTATTTTCGTTTATTTACATTTCGAAAGCTACACCGGGCGGAGGGTGGGGGGGGGGACAAAAAGCTTACGAGCCGACACACACACATACACACACACTTACTGTGCGATGTCTTCACGCGTTTTCGATGCCAATCATGCGTAAATTACGCGATTAAATTAACTTGAATGAGTTTCGTGCAGCATGCAAAACAACCAAAAAAGCAGAGGCTTTTTGTGGCACGGCTAGCGCCCTTCTTTGACTTATTTTTCGGTTTTACACCCACTCGTAAACGGAAAAGATACTGTTTCTAGGTACTACGAAAAGTACCTAGATATGTTAAGATATAAAAAATATGTTAGGCGTCCAGTTTAGACCTTATTTGTTTTTATTTAAAAGAAAACTAAAACTAAAATAATTGGAGGCTTTAAATATATAACAACACGACAGATATAACTAGGATTCAGATAAAGTATAAAGTTAAAAGCAAATATTTATTATTACCATAAGGTTATCGAAACATTTAATATATACGTGGTGTCCACTCGCAGATGGCAAAGGAAACGATTTAAACAAAGGAACATACCTATTTACGAAGTTATGTACCTAGGTTTTGTGTAACACAAATTTAAGGTACCCAGTTTAGTTTTATTTTAAGGCAAACCAAGGCAAAAGTACCTAATATATATTTATCCTATTACAATATGTTTATTTACATACTAAATATATTATTGTATCTTTAATATAATTATTCTCAGTTACTAGCTCTAAAAATAATAATTAACAGTCCTGCACATCTATAGATAAATAACCTTAGCCAAGTACCTAGATCCTGCCCATCTCTAATTTCCCAATTCTTGAAACTTTTCGCGCCACCTCCCCCTGTTCAGGCTTTAACAGTTTTCACCTCACATAACAATCAAATTCGCTTTTTTGCCTTTGCTTTGTCTGTGTCTGTGTCTGTGTCTGGGCCTGTATTTTTGTGTCTGTGTCTTTGGCATACTTCTTTTTTTGGCCATATAAATTCCAAAAGGGAAAGGGGCGTTGACAGGGGCGTGCCACGAAAAGGGGGGGATGACCCACTAATGGAAATTCTCGGGAGCCAGCGATGCTTGTACTACGAGTACGCCCCTGGCCACTGACAGGGCTTCCGTTTCATTTGGCATCTGGTGCTATGCCATTTCTGTCGTCATCATCATCATCGTCTCCGCTGCGTATACGTAATGTCGTTGCGAGTGAGAGTTTGCTAGCCCGTCGATTGCTGTTTGCTCGTTTGTTTGCCTACGTAGCACTTTTACTCCAACTGCTTATCACTTTTGACTCCGAAAGAAAGAAGAAAAAAAAGGGCCGGGATTCATTTGACCCTGTTTTATTTGTACTCTCACTCTGGATCTGGATTAGAGCATGCTGTTGCCATTGCAGTTCCGTATTTATGAGTCGATTATTTGCCGAAAAATGCCTAAAAGGCATTGCCATAGCTGTGTGTGTGCGTGGGCGGCATTAGCCGGGGGTTGTAGTCCATTCTCACTTGGCTGTGGAGGGCGTGGGACGTTTATCAGGGGGTGTGGGCGGCATAAGCACTGCCTACAACGTCACAGGATAAATATAGAACACTCGCTCTGCCCTGAGTCACTTGGGGTTGCTTGCGATGACGTCGTCGTCACTTGTTATTTACATTCTGATATTAATTGAACCAATGCAAAAATTCCTGGAGCACTTGCCATAACATTTTCCCTTGCTTTTTTTAGGTAACATATATCTCTACAAAGTTTTTTCCAAAAAAAAGAAGAGAAGGAGTATATATACGCATTGAAAATAGACAAAATTCCATTGGCATTTTCTTGACAATTTTGTCGATGTTGTGCTGTCTGCGCTACAATGAAGGCTCGTAAAATTTTATGGTCACTAATAAAATTTAATTGAAACAGGAAACTCTCGCATAAATTCCCAGATCCGTATTGAGACATGAATGACACATAAAGGGACGACAAGGACTCCTCCAACCCACCAATTGAATCGAGTCCTTCGGTGCAAGCAGCAATCAGTATTGAAAGGGGGTTGAGAGTAGGGGAGGTAGTTTATGTACATAGGAAATGCAACTGGATATGTTCAATATCTGTGTATATGTATATATATCAGAGCTAACAGCAATGAGGGAACGAAAGAACGCTGGGCTGGAGCTCAACGCGCTGAAATGTGAAACGCTGCAAAGTTGATGATATTAGGGTAAACCCCAAGCTGTGATATCATTTATTGTCCCCATTCTTTTGCAGGGCTGGAACACCCTCGAGTGCAGAGAGGGAAATTTGTAATGTTTGGAAATTAATCTGATAGAAAAAGTTATAGTTTTGGATAGGAGTTTAATGAGAAGAAATTAACAGGTCGATTTGTATAGTAATTAAAACATATTGGACTATATATTATTATTATAACTATAATTGTTAGCTTAAAGTTTTCTTATAAATCAGCAACATGGTATTTAATGTTAAATATTTAGAAAAGGAAATAAAACCTTTGATAAATGTTAAATATGAATTGTAATATTACTCAATTCCTTTTTAATAAGTTAATCATATAGAACCTTCGATTCTATAGAATTCGAGTCATAAGAAGTCTCTCTGTTTTTCTGTCTGTGGGTCACCAGGGGTTCTCGATCGATTTGGGTCTGTTTCTCCAGGCTTAGTCACCCGGTATTTGGGTATTTTATCATCGGATCGCTTGACAACCCCCGAGGCGTTGATCATCTTACAAAGAACTTCATATTACTCACGACATGGCGCTTCGCACCGTTGTGGATAATGCCCCTCTTCGTGTTGAGTCAAAATTATGCATAATAAGCCGTAGATTTCTTCGAAATAAAAGAAAAAGAGAAATACGCTTCCTCCCGATTCTGTTTCTACTTGATTCCGAATTTTTGTGAGCGCATATTTCGTGCTTCTTCTTTTTTGTTTATACGCCCATTTCGGTTATTCAACTTTTCGGGAACGCCAGCCGAGCCGTTGATCCCGTTTCTGTGTGTGTGTGTGTGTGTGTGTATCGGCAGGGGAACAAACGCATTTACATACGAGTATTATTATTGAGGCCCCCGTCACCCCCTTTCCTCATCCTCTGTGGTGCGTTTTTAATCGCCTCAATTGCCGGCAGCAGCCGTGCGCGCGTTTTAAATCGCCTGGAATTTCGGCTGCAGTCTTTGACACTTGTCCCTCTCGCTCCTTTGGTATTTCTCTCTCTCCCTCTGTCTCCCTCTTATTTTTTTGTACTCTTTTTTTTTTGCTGCTTTGCCTTGTCGATTATATAAATTATGTAATAATTTGTGAGCTGAATAATCCGATTGCAGTGGGGCCTCGAGTGGGTTGTGAATGTTGTATGTTGGCAGCGGCTATTTGTGGCTTTGAAATGGAATAATTAGCATTATTTTTACTCTAAAAAAATGCTAGGGGATTAAATATATGAATAGATTTTGAAGCTCTTTTTTTTGTTATTATTTATAAGCTCTTATCAGGGACATGGCAGGTTATTTTTACTTTTCTATAATGTACAAAGTTGTCCTTTTACAATGGGTTCTAATGTTTTAATATTCCTGTAAGGTTTATATTAGTATTATATGAGAAATTCCTTTCTGTGATGTATATTTCCCTTTATGCAGGATTATTTTTAATTATAATACTTTATATAATTTTACAATCAAATGCTTTATTACTCGTTTTAGAGTCATAATTATACATCCCTTTCTTTCTGGAACGTTTTCCCATATATTTCCCCTGTTTCCCTTTGGGGGTTAAACCAATTTCAGTTTCCTTCTCCTTCCCCGTCTGGCTGCCTCTCTCTCTGTGTCTCATCGAGCAGCTGCAGCAACAGGTGATCCTTTTTTTCATGATGGAACCTCTGCTGCTGCGTCTGGGCTGTTGTTCTCGCCAGATTTGGATGAAGGTCAACAAACTTGGTGGTGGCTGCTGAACGCGAGGCAAACGAACTCGGTCCCTGTTCCCCGGTCTCGCTTCCTCCACCTTTAACTCTATCATAGCCTCTCTTTTGCCCTGTGTCTCTCCGTCTGCTTTGTGGTCTTTCTCTGTCTGCGAGTTTTCTTTCCTTTTTTTACGTCTTTTTTTTTTATTTTGTGGCGGCGGCGAAGCCTAAAAATCGTAATTTGAATCCAATCTTCGGCGGGGGAATTCTACCGAAAGGCCATTCAAAGCGCACCGAAATTCCACAGGGCGAGTAGCCAGCTATCAAAACAGAAACCATACGAGTGTAAAAGACCCATTAAATGGTATAACCGACTTAAAAAAAAACCAGGCCCAGATGCGTGTCAGATTTAATTTAACTACAAACTTAGGGCCTGGCCAGAAGTGGAGGAGCTGATTTCGTCATAAGGCCAAAAATATGCCGGTCAAGAAGCTTCTCCCGGAGGGGCAAGTGAGAATACCGAAAAGGGGGAAAAAAAATTAAAATAAAATAAATAACTATGAGACAATGACTCGAAGTTGGGAACAATTTTGGTCTTGTTGCTGGGCGCTACCCAGGTTTGTTGACCATCTAACCATCCATCTGTTTTGGCCAATGTCGTCATTATAGCTGGTTTTTTTACAGCTTGGTTCAAAGTCTTCTCGGGAAGCTGTCAGCTGCTAAAGTTTCTGGTAAAGATTACACTGCAAAAATTAACAAAGAAAATAATAAAAAGGAAGATGTTATCTTATGAAATATCAATTTACTCATGTTATTATTTTCTTAATATTTTATAAACTCAGCAAGCAATTTAAAAAGGGCGTGTTCAAGATCTAAGCTTAACTTTTAATTGCCAGACTAAAATTTTCTGGTATAAGACTTAGGGGTCTTTTGGCCCTTGTTCTGACCCACTTGCAGTTGGTTGGGGCAACCAAAACAAAACGAATTCCGGCTGAAAAATTGAGTCAAACACTCGATTCAGCCGGCAGGGCAAACTTGTTGTTATGGCGGCCGCCTCAATCATCGGCATGCAAATTCCCAACGTAAACAACAAGGCAAACAACAACAACTGAACCTCGCCAATTATGACATACATTCGAGTGAGGAACAGGAACGGAGATATCATCAAAACATGCACTGGGTCTTGGGTAAAGTTAATTCCTTTCGAAGGCGGAGTGCAGAGAGCAGAGCGAATATTGCGTAGCCGACAGGGTGACCAACTTGGGAGCTAAGTGTGTCACTGCCTGCATTCGCTGAGCTTTACTTTGGCGTCCCCCTTTTTTTTATATTTTTTGTTGCCTCACAAAAAATAGCTCGAAAAGCAAACACAAATTGCTGTGCTACTTTGGCAGCTCCTCGCAACGGCCACGCCTTTGCTTTCAGCCTCTTTTGGGACTCGGTTTGGTAAACAAATTTAGCGCCTTGCCTTGTCACACCAACTAAAATCAAGCCAAGTCCAAAAGTTGCAGTTGCCAGTTGCAAATGTTATTTATTTTTTTGGTGTCAGTGTTACAATGTTGTGTGTCATGTTTTTTGACTCCAATTCGCTGGGGGCCAGTGCGTAGAGCTAAACACAAAAATGCAAAAAGTGAAAATGAAAACGAAACCAAAGAAGAAGCGCAGCAAACAAACAAAATACTAAATGAGACGCCCACTGAATTATTTGATATGCTAATGCCAAAGTCATGATGCAATTTTGACTTGCTCAGTGCGTACCTGCAGCTACATATCTACATATATGCTATATGCTATATATACAATCTGCATTTGAATAATTGAGCAAGGTGGTGGGAATCTGCCGCGCCTTGGCTGAGATAAATTATTATTTCCATATATATCCCATCGGTGGGCATCATTCATCACACGCCGGCTAACCTGAATATTCTCTTGGCATTCAATCTTTCGTTAGGAAAATCATAAAACATTCTCATTGCAGGGCATGAAACATTTTCCCTGCTCACAGCAACATAGGAAAAAAAATATACAAAAAAATTAACACACACACAGAATAGCGTCGAAAATTGCGCAATTTAATTGCTGCTATGGCAGACTTTTTGATTGTAATTTATGGGCCATGTTGTCCTCCGTATTTTCATTTCGTAGACCGGCAGTTTTTACAAGTTAGCCGCGAAGGCGTCGGAATGTTGGTCAATGTTTTCTTGGATGCTCTCCGAATTGAGAGAATTACAATATCAATTTGTCTTTTGAGAATGATTTACAGCTAGTCTCCGGGCATAATAGAATTGATTGAGATACTCGTACTCGCACTCAATCGTTGTATATTTTTAGCGGCGTAGTAAGCAGTTTGTTTGTTAGCACCTCCAATCGATTCCCTTCCTATGTGCCGCTTATCTGGCGTCTTGCTTTAAGTAAATATATGCTCTGATACATATTTAGAAGGCAGCTAATTGAAAGGCGAACGGAGTCTGGCATTTGCATGGAGCTGCAGCTCGGCGGCAGATAATGCAGGCCAGGCAAGCTTAGGCGCACAAAGAGTGGCCTAATTAGTGTCAAGTGTTGCCCCAACAACGACAACAACGACAGCGACGACAGCATCAGCAGCAGCAGCATCAGCAGCATCAGCAGCAACAGCAGCAGCAGCAGCAGCGGCAGCAACATCAGGCACAGCAGCAACTTCAATGAAAACGACAACATCGCTGACAATGCCCAGACAAAAGAGGGAAGTCAATTAGAAAGATACAAAGCGCAGCACACAAAACTCTGGATGCACTTCAAGAAATTATACATCTTCTATAAAACGACTTGTTATTGAGGTCGAAAGGGTACAAGTTCAACTATTGCTGACACATTTTGTAAGTTCTTAAAAAAAAAAAATTAGCTAAGATTCTTTTTCTTAAACAGAAAGCATGGTCTATGATTCTAAATAAGTTTATATCAATAAAAACAGTATAATATTATTAAAACAAAGGATTTCTTTAATTTTAAATATGTAAATTCAAAGGAGACACTTTAAAAAATGTTAAAAATTCATGAAATTAAAGTAAACCCATAAAATACCATTTCTATATACGATTTCTTTCAGTGTGTGCATATAGGATGGGACTCGGGCTTGGGCTTCGATGAATGCACTGGAGTCTGGGACGGCATTTGGCCGTACTTGTGTGTATGAATTGCAACAGCGGCTGCCGGCAAACGGTAGCTGAAAATGTATCCACAAGTTCGCTTTGTTGACAGCCAGTGGGCGCGCTCGCAAAACGAAAAAGAAATCGAGGCGATTGTGCTGTTGCTGTTGCTGCTGCTGCTGTTGCTTCGAACTGAATCATGACCCAATAACCCAATTTTTCAAGCGCCCCGTCTCGCTCGCTCGAGCGGCAACCGCAATGACAACTGCAAGTGGCCATAGCAATAGCAGCAACAACAACAACAGCAGCAGCAGCAGTAGCAGCAGCAGTAGCAGCAGCAGCAGCGGTAGCAGCAGCAAAAATGTATCGCTCAGATACAAAATAAGCACAAACAGCAACAAGACTCGGATAGGCTTTGAGCTTTAAGCCGTTGGCATTGAGATGGCTCCAAGGGGGGCGGGGGCTGGTAGAAAGACAAGGCAGGAGGAAGGTGAACGGGGATTCGCCAATGCATTCATTCGCACTCGTTTTCATCAGTGCAACGGAAGACAAAGCAAACAAAAACAACAACAAAGATAGGGGGCAAAGCAGCAATAAATAAGCTTATTTTTAGTTAACTTGCTCAATGCTGTTTGCTCAATATCTGTTCGTATTTTTCTCGAAAGATTTAAATCAAGAGAATACACATTGAATGCAATTAAATGATAAGTTAAATAAATATTAGAAATGCCGGCAAGAGTATCAGGAATAAAAATAGAAAAATTAAATCCACTTCCAGACAAGGTTTTGTTTTATTAAAGCAACATTGAAATGAGTGATTTAATAGAACTAGAAAATACGTTTAAGACTAATTAGTTTCCTTAAACCATTAAATAATATTTACATATTGCTACTTTTATACCTTTAAGGGTTGTAAGACATTTTCAATTTAAATTAATTTGCAGTTCAGATTTATTTAAAGCTTCTCTTCATACCCAGAAGTTTCGTAATCAAATAACTGAATGCAAATATGCCAATCAGTTGGCCAATTATTCCCGAAGACAGTCATCACAACTATTTATCAATTAAGCTGGCAACTCCTTTAATCCACTCCCATCAATCGAAAACTGCAGAGGTTGCCATGGAAAATTGAATTATGAGTGAAAGAGAGAGAGAGAGAGAGAGTGGGAAAACTGTAATAACTATAATCTGCATTTATCACTTTGCTTTATTTACGGAAAGCTGCTGTTTGTTGCATCTGTGAAACTGAATTTATGCAAGTGTGAATTCGATTTACAAGGCATTTCCCTTGTCCGATATTAATCCAAAGTGTCGGCTGGAATATATTTTAACTGAATGCAATTAAAGTTTCAGTTTAATTTCCTTGACAATTTTTGTTTATATTTTTAAGAGAGAGCTCAGTGTTTAATCCCCGGCCCATACGCATCGTTGCTTAATATTATTTTACAATGTCCATAGAGCCAGCTTTGCATTAAACATACACATAATTTCGTGGGCTCTTATGCTGAATTTATGACGTAGATAAATTTTAATGATTGGCGGCACGCCTTGAATTTAAAATTTGAAATTTGAAATGCACACAGCCTTGGACAATCACGAAAAACGAGACTTTTTTTTCTCGGCCTAAGCACAATAGGAAAACATAAAGCCAATGTCTGGCCGAACTCGAGATCGGTTCAGTCAGTCTGAACGCATATTGTTCAAATACAAAAAATGAAAAACGAAAACATATAAATATTTTTAGCTCACTTTGCATGCTGCCATCACGTGCTGACCGACGCCTGAGCTTTAGAATTATGTTTGAATTATGTTGATTTTATGTATTCAAATTTGAAAGCAAAAACAAAACTCGAAATGAGTCGAGTGACGTCTGTGTTTACCTGAGTGCTGCCACTATGGAAAACCTAACAAGGAAACGAGTTTGTTACGACATCAGCTTTTCGGATATCTAGAAAGCTAGCAAGCTTTTAAGATATAGCTTAGGTATTGGAGATTGGAGGCTGCTGCCCCTATGATTCAAATTCTCCTTTACATAGTTTCCGTCAAACTACAACTATAGTTGATGTGTGTGTGTGTGGTGTGTGGGCGCTTATAAAGCGAATTCAAGGTTGATTACCGACTCGCTACACTATCACCTTCGTGAGTTGCTGATTTGGACGACATATGAAAAATTCTCGTGCTGCCTGCCAGCATTTAAGGTAAATAAATAAGGGCCCAAAGCTACATTTTTGTATGTTCTATTATTTTTTTTTTTTTTTTTGTATTTTTCGTGGGTTGGTTGTGGTTTATTTTATTATTTATTTATGTGGTGGCTGGTGAGCTGGTTTTTTTTTATCGTTGCTGCCGTTGTGCGTTTGTTAATTTCATAAATTAAGCTGCCATTGTGTGTGATGTGTGATGTGTGTGTGTGGTGCGTGTGTGTCTAGTTGATTGGAATAATAGTTAGGGGTAAAGGGCGCTTGAGGCTGATGTATAAATAACATGTGAAATATTTTGCCCCATTTGCGGTCCATGTAAACCATGTATATATTTTGAAAAAGGAAGGAAAAATTGTTGATTGTGTCACTCGAAACATACAAAAAAAAAATATGTATATCTCCACAAGTTGATTCCAATTTAATTATCAATCGCAGACCTCGACAACTCTTTGAATACTTGTTTAACTTTTTTTGCTTTCCCATTTTTTTTTTGGCTCTTTATCAGTTCAGTTTGTAAGTTCTGTCGAGTCTCGTTTTTTGTATTTCGTGCCATGTTTTTTCCCATTTTATTTGTTGCTTCGCCGCTCGTGGCTGTTCAAGGTGAATTATATTAAAAAGAATTTTGTTTACATAGCTGTAAATGGGCTGCGGAAACTTGGATGTACAAACAATTTAGAGGCAGATTTTTTAGTCAAAGTTTTTTATCGCTCCGCTCTTTACATGGCAGCCTGGAATTTCGTAAGAGGAAAACATAAATAAATATACACAAGGTTCTCTCTATCGTAGGAATGGGTAAAAATTCCAGCTGAAAGCATAATATTTACTTGATATAGATCGAAATTAAAATAAACGTTTCTACTTCTCTTTTACTTTCAGGTAAGCAACTTAAACTCCCTGTTTATTTGATGTTTATTTGGGAAAATGCTTCTGGATCGCATGTAAGTTCCAAGGTTCTAGCCCTTGATTGCTAAGGAAAAAGCGCAAATATAATATATAAAAGTTGTGCAACGCTTTCTGCGCTCACCTGTCATGATAACAAAAATAAAACTATTAACTCTTTACAAGTAAAATTAGCAACTGTTGCCGGCGTTTTGCTGTTTACGTAAGGGAACTGCTCAAACCAGAACAACAAAAGCCGGCAACAAAAGCTGCATTTATAATTGTTTGTCATATTTTTTTCTGCTTTCTATATATACTTTTTTTTTTTAATGCAACTATTTAACTGAGTTTTGAGAATATTGCTGATTTGCTGACACATTTGATATACACATTATATGGATCTGACCCTCGTTTGTGGTTATCACTGACGGCGAAAACAGCAGGCAGCAACATCGCACCCCCATAATATGGTAAATGCAACCTTGGGGGCAACAACAGACGGCAATGCACACCGAAGGCGAGCCGAATGGCATAAATGGAACTGACATTGGCTATGCAAATGCATCTATGCATGCGAGAGGGTTGCTCGAGTAGTTTATGGATCTTTGCAATGGTGTGGCAGTATCTGTAGATGTAAACAAAGTATACAAAATTTAGAAAAATATAGTTACATAATATGAATAACATTTTTTAAAAGAATTGTTCATTTAATACTGACTAATCCAAGCCCTGAATTTGGCTAAGTCGCTTATCGTACTTGGGAATTTTAAGAGCAATGCTTGCAAGAATACTTAAAAAGATTTCTAGGTTTATTAAATGAGGATTATTTAATATGTTTTTAGTCCAGAAAACTCAACAGTACCTTTACGATAATCATTTTGCTGGGCAGCTTTTCGTTGAATTCGTACTTGGGAATTTTAGCAAGAACTCTAAGAAACGCTGTTTAGTTCCTTTATTTATTTATTATTTATTAAGTTGATTTTCAGTCAATAAAACTCGACAGAATCAATCTTGTTAATTCAACAAACGTAAAAATTGGCTTGGTTCTTTGTCATAAATTTGTACTTGAGAATTTTAAGTGAATTGCCTTTTGGAAACTTCTCTTAGAACAATATAAACTATACTATGTTCCTATATCCTAAAGTATGGTCTTGAAAAAATCTTATATTAATTATATTTGGCAATATTTTTGTACATTAAATAAATTAAAAATATGTTCCATGTTTACTTTACTGAGTAACTCAAAAACCACTCGATCAGCCCACGCGTTTATTCGATTCAGCATTTGCCATTCAAACTGATTTTGGCACGTTTTTGCCCGAGTTTGCCCAAGCGGGTGTTTCTTTTATTTTGCTTTGTTTCGTTTTGGGTTTTATTTTTTGTTTTATTTTTATTTTTTTTTTTGGTTTTGGTATTGGCCAAGGATGAGCGTGGCGACGGGGTGACCTCTTAACGCTCCAAGGAAAATAAAGACAGAGAAAAGCACGCGAAAAAAAGCGCGACTGCGGAAGGCTTGCAGGTTGAGTGCAGTTTTGTTTTGTTTTCCTTTTTTTTTTGTTTTTTAAGCGCTAATCCGCGCGACATTGTCAGCTGAAATTCCTTTTAATGTCATTTCACGTTGGCCATTTCCAAACGGACGTCTAATGACACCTGGCGCAAAATTGGAAGCTGGAGGAAAGGAAAGGTGCACCGGCAGGCACTGTGCTGCGAGCGAGTGGAGGCTTTAATCTGATGATTGTGCTTTTTACAGTTGCATAAAGCTTCCCGCAATCATCGTTCATTTAGCTCGATCGTCGCTAAGACACACACAGCATACCGTACCGTACAGTGTGGACTGCTGTGTGTGTGAACGTGAGCCTAACCTTGCGCAAATATTGCAAATTGACCTTTACATAAATATATACGCTCTCCGTCGTTGCAGTTGCTGTCGTCATATGTGGAAATTCGTGCGATTTTATGGCACTGCTGCGTCGGTTTGTTTTGCTCTCCGAACTCCGCAATTTAACGCTTTTTCATTTTTCACGTCATGTAACGTGCATTTGTATTGCTTTTTGCTGCTCTCAGTTGTTTTTAACATTTGGTTTTGCTTAAGTTTATATTTTTTTTGTTAATGGAAAAGCTTTTGGGAAATATTTGTTTAGCCGTTTTCAAAGAACTTTTATGAATTACGCGTATAAAAGGATTTTAAAGAGTTGTGAAAATTATAAAGTATTATATTTAAAATTTAATTAGCTTTTCTGGGTCGTTAATATAAAAAAGCATGTAGAAATGGATTATTCTTAGACTTAATTAAGTCCGCAGTAATCGAGTAAAGATATTTTGCAATGCTTATATATATAGAAGGTTTCAGAGGAGCTTTTATTTCGGTATAATTTTGTGGATTTTTTTTTAATATTTTTTTTTTTAATTTTATTCTCTAATAAAATAGTTAAAAAATCACATAGTGTCATATGTATTTATATATGTTTATATAGTGTCATAACCTCAATAAAAAATCGTAATATATTTCTGGTATTTTATTAATTTATTTATTTCAAGATCCTTTACTAAATTCCTTTAATTAATGCACCACTAATTTCTAATAATGTTTGGTCATCTTGCTTAAACTTAGTTATAACCACCTTAGGTGATGTCCAATCACTAATGAAAACTTTAATTAATAAATCATTTCGTCATCATTTTCATCATATTTCGTACCATTAATATTAGGAAATCAATCAAATCAAATGAATTGTTTATATGTAAGACAAGAAAGCAATCTGAACTATTTCTCTAAAAACTAGGTTAAATCATTTAAATAGAAAGCTTTTTTTAAATGGAAATTCCAGCAGCACACTCATTATAAGACTCCAAGCCTTCAGTTTCTTATCGGTAAAAGCTTTTCCGTGTTTCCGTGTAACTCAGGCAATTCGAAAATTCAGGCTAAGCCATTTATAGTTCCATTCAAAAGTATTATTTCAACGTCTTCGGAGACATAAATCAATTAAATGAACGTTTTTTCGGAGGCCAACTTCTTCTTCGGGTGAATAATGTTGAAATGTGCTCCCAAAAATTAGGTTTGCACTTGCTGCTAAGCTACTTAACTGTGATGATGATGGAAATTAGTGTCTGCTGTGCAGGAACAATCAGCAGCAGTAGGGGAGTGACGTCAATTTTGATGGGATTTTAATGGGTTGAGCGGCAAGAAGACGAACTGAACTGAACCGGAATGTCTTTAGTCAAACGCAGTGCCATAAATGCCAAATATGTAATTTGCATTTAATTTGACATTTGAGGGGAGTGTGCATGCTTACAAAATGAGTGTAATAAGTAAGTGTGTGTTTGTGTGCTGCTTGTGACAGCAATTAGGGCGACGACATTGTAGCCAGGTTGTTGCGGTTCCCCGGGTCTGGGTCTTGGGTTTCCCAGGAAGATGGATCCTGCCGCATTCTTCTCGGCCAAGACTTTCACCCCAGACATCTGACCATCTTCGGTGGAGTTCGTTCGTTTCCCCAACGGGTTTGTTTACCTTGGACCCCTCCGTCCCAGCTGGGGTCTCACATTTCGCTTTGCTATTAACCGCTCTTTATGACGGCATCAACCTGCCAAGCTGGCTAACTTGGCCAAGTTAGCAGGCGCCCATCCTCGGGCTTGTCAAGTGCACTGGCAGCGGCACTGGCAGGATTTCAGCTCTTGCATTCGCTTCCGTTGCAGCCGTTTTGGCCCTTTGAAATTGTATTAGATTTCAGCAGAAAGTAGAAGGCTTTATTTATCCGCAAAGTAATGCCAGGCCTTTGTAGTGCCGCCCAGAGGAACTCATATTAATTAGCCAAAGTCAAAGCCAACGTTAACGCCAAAGTGGAATGTTTGTCTAAAGAGTTCTTTGAGTTAAAAATACTAAAAAAGAAAAACGGAAAGTTTCTCAAACGCTCTACATTGGGACTTTCAATAATTAACATAAAACATAAAAGCGCACTGGCAAGCGTTTCATAAATTATGTTGCCATTTAAAAAGCCGTAAACGTAAGTTTCTTAAAAGGTTATTATCGCAGCTATTTTTGGCTTCTGACTTCTTAGCTTGTTTTATGCACAAAAACAAAGACAAAAAACAAAGTAGAGAAACCGGAGGGGGGAAAAAGCGAAAAGTGTGCAAAATGCGAAATGTCTTTTAGCGCGTCGTTTACAAGCCATTTCCATTTTAATTTTAACTGCAATCGACAGCATAAAACAGTTGTTAAAAAGCAGCAGCACAGCCAAGCAACTAAGTTAAAAAACCGAATTGCGTGTAAAGTCACTGCAGCAATGGCAAAAACAGCAACAAAAAAATACAAAAAAAAAACCGGGCAAAAACTACAATAACTAGCAACAAAGTGCGCGAAAATTCCGCTTCAAGTTGTTACTTCCCCCCCAAACTCTCGTCTCCCTCCATATCTGTTTTATTGCCTTGCATTTGCAGTTGGCCATTTCTCTACATTTCCCCGTAGGGGTTTTCACTTTTCTCTCCCCCTCTCGAAATCCCAAGTGCCAGCCCAGTCAATAGCTTTGGGCGTAATTATGAAACTTTTTGCATTTTAATTGGATTTTTATTGATCTTACGCACGTGATGGTTTCCGATTGCAATATGATTAACCAGCCACCAGCCAGCCAGCAGCAGTGCAGCTCGTAAAACAATGCAATGTGGGCCTAACAGTTAACGCAGTCGAAAGACAATGGCCATTTCGGTTGGAAAATACAGAGAAAAGTCGAGAAAAATCGAGGAAAAACGGCCAAATGCTAATGGGAAAACGTGAGCTGCGCTGTGGCTCATTATTGCAATTGAAATTTGCCAGCGTCTCTTGGTTTTGGCCAAGAGGAAGTGGCCAAGAAGGCGGGTATGTCCAGCTAAGTGGAGTTTTAAGCACCTAAAGAGAATAATGACAGGGATAATAATGTCAAAGCCATCAGTGAGCTGCATACTTTTATGGTTGGTTATTAGCTTTTGCGATGGTTAAGTTATTAAACAGAGCGAGCCAAGTTAACAGGAAGATATTACAAATTACACAGTTAGTATAAGTATAACAAAGTTCTAGGCAAGAAAAATATAAAAAATGTATTGTATAAAATACCCCTTAAAGGGTATCAACTAGCTTTTACCTTTTATAAACTCCTCTTGTCTCTCTGCGATGAAAATAGCAGCTGATAAATTTCATAGAGCGTGATATGCATATTGGGGAACCATCGCTCCATAAACGGAAGCCGTAACCAGCTGTGCGGTGCGTGCATGCAACCCTGCCTCAATGACAGGCCTGGCAACCCTGGCAATTTCTACCTCCTCCTGCTCCTCCTCTGGAAAATCTCCCTAAACCATTGTTTCAAGCGAATCGCAACAGCAACAAGTTGGCGTGCGTACCATTTCCCAATGCGATAACTGGCGAGCGATATGTCAATCAATTGCTACGGGCCCCCTTTGGCTATATATACAAACATCCATATGATTGGGTTCGAGGGGTGCGAGGGGTGCGGCAATTAACCCACTATGCGGCAATCAATCAATCGACAGCTAACGAAATTCATGGGTTAATGCCTTTTCTCCCCTGTTTTCCATGTTTAATTGACAATATGTTTGTGTTTGTTTCGTGTGCCTATTTTATACGAATTTTAATTTGCGCCATTTAGTTTATGACCCGTTAATGGTTATATCTTGAAATTATGATTAAATTGAGTCATTATCTTGGATATAAATTCGTTAATAAAGCTCGTTTTAGGCAAAGGTTCAATGTATTCAAAAAGCGTTTTAAATATTTAATTTGCAATAATTAAATGATTGATAAGCACATTTATTTGTGTGTTTACTTTTAACAATACTTTATAAATTAATTTAAGCAATTCATTTAATTATATGACTGAACTTTAAGGGGTTTTCCAGCACCTTTCATGATTAAACTCCAAATTCCTGTTACCTTACTCAAGCCCAAGTTGAAGGCATTAAATCAATGAACTTTAGTGGAATATATATTTGGCTGGATATCAGATTTATGGCCAAGAAGGTATATATACACACTCCCTGGACTTTAACGGTAAACCGAGCGTGAGTCAAAAGCAATCCCCGAATTTATAACACCCAACCAACCAGTTTTTTTGGTCTCCAGATACTTTTGGAGAGAGATGACTCGACAAAGGGCATGTGGATGCTTATATGCCGAAAGATTCTGAAGGGCAAACCGGCAACGGGCCCTTTCTCCGCCTGGATTTCGTAATTGAAGAGAAACCCAAACCGAGAATGCCAATGCAAACCCGAAATTCGAAAGTTATTACGCTTAATTTATGGGTCAAATGTGCAGTCTCCGCTTTTCCCTTTTTTTGTATTTTTTTTTTCTTCTTGGGCTTTTGCGTCACAGATTTGAAAGTGGAGATATGCTGCAGCTTAACTTTTCTGGGGCCACGACCTTAATTTATATGATTAGCGGCTGCTGCACCGTGTATATATATGCAGATAAGACCCGAAAATGATTCATTTAAGTGCGGCCAAGTGGGTCATTGGGGGGTTTGGGTTTGGGTTTGGGTTTGAGTTTGGGTTTGGTCAGATGGCGAAACTTTAGCTCAAACAATACTGTTACTGTGTGGCCAGTTTGTTGTCGTTCGGCAGGCGTTTCGAATTACAGCAAACAGCTCCTTTTACAGGCAACAAACAAATATATATGCAATATGCAAAAATCCAGGGGCCAGGCAAGGCAATGTCTAAATTTCCAAATACGCAAAAATGCTAAAATGGCACGCCAACTTTTGGTGTGTTGCATTTTACTGGCTTTCTGGCCTTTTTTCTGGTCGTATTTTTCCTTCTCGCTTTTTGTTTGAATAATTGAAGGTGAGGTGCTGCTGCTGCAACGCAGGAAAAATCGTTAAGGCGACGGAGATGGATTCGAAATTGGAATTGGAATTTCAAATTTCAAAGCCCCAAATGGATCAGGATGCGACCTGGGAATAGGTGTTTGGGTGCTGGGAAACTCTCTCATATATACATATATCGTATATTTTGTATGCACACCGCACATCGTTACAAAATGAACGCACTTATTCGTTTTTTTGACAACTTGTCCCCACATGTCCGATGTGTCTGAGGTTTGAAATTACCCCGAAGGCAGGATTGTAACTGCCTGCCTGTCTCTGTGGCTTCTGTAATTAAGTTACCATCGCTCCGAGTGGCAAGTGGCAAGGACTCTTTGGCCAGGGCTCGTGTATTTATACATCTGCGGCTGTGGTTAATTAAAATGCAATTGTCAGCCCCAGAAGATGCGATTTAATTAAGCTGTCAGAGGCTTATTGTTGTGGTCAGCTGAAAGTTGCACAAGCTAAGGATCCTCGAATGGAGTTCCATTTATGGAATTCCGCCAACGCATGAATGGGGAATTCAATTTCAAGTACACAGATGAAAAAAATGCTTCAATTTGCATTCATAATTAAATCTGCTTCAAAATTTAATTCATTTCTGAAACAGTCTCTGAATTATCTCAAAATAAAGAGAAAAATCATTTATAAAACCACTTAGGAAGTCCCATAAAATCTCTCCCTCTCTCTCCCTGGTGACCTTATTTTTTTCCTGTCCACCTTGGGGGCATTCATTGGTTTTTCTGCCCCACTTTGTTGGGTTTATTACCGCTGTCATTAGCGGGAATGGGTCCATTGAACCGGGTAAACCTGGGAAAAGCACCTCGGGGCTGCTAATTCGAGGTGAGATCGCCGGATGACTAATGCCGGACGGACCACCACCATCCGATCGGATCTATCAATCGCTCCGGCGCCTTATCTGATCCCGCATAAACAAAGTTGGTAACAAAAAAAAAAAAACGCACCGCACACAACAAATTGGCCAAAAAGCCGCTGGCCGCTAGCCGGTTATGGCCATTTAAGCCCAATCGCGCTCCATAAATATTGAGCTCATATTGCGAGAGCGGCAGATTGATGGGGCAAATTGATTTGCAGCTCGCTGCATCTCTCAATCTATTGCCAAATTGAGTGCATAGCCGCTGGTAGCTGGTGAGAATTGATGGAGCCAGTGGCCAGAACATGACATAATTAAGCCTCAGTTTCAGGCCATCCCCTACCATTCGGAAGAAGAAGAAGCAGCTTTAAGCCATGATTTATGACCCTGGCCACTCAGGAATATTGAAAAATGCAAAAATTGCGAGTCCGAGTGCAAGTATTTGACCAGGCAGCTTCTTTGTTTGGCCAATGCATTCCGTCAAAGCGAAACTCCGGGCATAAATCAGTTGGCCAGCTACCGGGCTTTCGGCCGTTCGATGGGTCTTCAACCGGTCTGGCTCTGGGCACCTTTACCTGCCACATGCATCCCTACCCCCCTCTCCCTCTCTCTCCCAGGAATGCATTCGAAATGCAGCACAAAGGGCTGCTGGCATCGAATGCTGCTGAAAAGCGACACTCGACAGCGCAACAACAAAGGATTGCTACAGTCCTGAAGTCCTGGCTCATAACTGAAGGGCAGCGTCCCCCGAAGGGAAATCCCCATGTTCGGTGCTTTAAAGGTCAACCCATAAAGCTGGACATGCAAAATTAGCGATTAAATTAGATTATTATTAAGAAAGGGGTATCCTTTATCTATAAGATAAGCTTATTTTTCCTTTTTATATATTTAGAGTTATACATTCCCTTAAAATATACTTAACCTACTTTTTCATTTTATATGAAACTATATGAAGTTTTTGCAATGCCAGTTCTTAAAGAGTATCTAAGCTTATATCTTGGAAAACTAGTATTTTTTACCCTGCTCTGTTTCCTTATTTTTTTATTATTATTATTTGGTCTTGCCAAAGTTTATGACAATTTTTTTCTCTTTTTTTATTTTTTTTTTGTGTGCGTATACTTTACGAGTGAGTCGTAAAGCGTCAGCAGTGGGGAAAATTGCTATCTTGCCACATTCAGCAGCCCGAAAATGATTTCTTTAACTTTTGACGACTTTTCTGCGTTGCGTTTTAAATTTTTCATATGCAAGTTCTCTAGTTCTCTCGAGTCTCTTTTTTGAGTATCTTGTATTCATTTTCATTTTTCACAGCGGAAACTGAAAGTTTTGCACGTTTCGCAGTTTGTTGCAGAATTACGTGACATCATAATCGCAGCTTGAATAAAATTCTGTTTTAATAAATTTGACACGTTTCTCGGTAGAAAGAGAGAGCAAGTAATAAGATAACAAGATGAAGATAAATAAAAACTATATTTATTTGATAAACTATAGATAAACCTCACTTCCTTTTTACTATTTATTATGCTTTCTAAAGGTTTTCAGCATAAATTTACCTAGATTTTATTAGTGCTCTTTACCAAGTTGTGGCTGACATTTAGCGGTAATGCTTAAAGTTGACATTTCAATGCACCGATCCACTTTGTACTCGGTTTGTAAAGTGCAAAATTAATTATTATGACCTGCGGAAAGCAGAAAAAAATACTAACTGACTGACGACCGCCCCCTTTTGGCTACCAACTCCAACGCCTCCCGCCTCCCCTTCCCCCGTTTGGACCGCAACCTGTTGCATGAGGCTTAAGCCGCCAAGGCAACGGCTCAGATCATGCGGCGGCTGTGGCAGTGTTTTTTAATTAATTGCCAACGTAATCATGCACCGACCACTGCATGTGGGAGGAGCTGCTCGTCGGCATTATTAGTATGCGTCCGCGGTTTTGCTTTTTGCCGAGACTGTGTACATTTTTTATTCAATTAAGAAACTATTTTTCGTATGCAAACACTGCACATAAAATGAAGATAATTAAAGAGTGTCAAGAGGGGCAGGGGAGAGAGAGAGACTGAAATCTGTTGCATGTTTAATCATCAGAACAACCGCAAAAATTCATACACATGTGTAACACAACATAAACAAGAACAACAAAGTAAAAACCGAAAGTCAACACAAAGTTCGTTGTTGGAAGTTGGAAAATTTCAATTTAATTGTTGCCGGCAAAATGGTTTCATGGCCAGGCCCGGTTTTTTTTTTTGCCAGTTGCCAAATAAATTTGCATAATAACGAATCATAAATTGCACACAGCCAGCAGCAAAGCAACCAAGAATATTACAAAATGTTGCGTTTATTAATTCAGTTTTTTTCTCTCTCTCTTTTCAGGTAAGACATGATTTCCAGTGCCAAGATTTCGCTATAACTCCAAGGTGTTGTGATAAGAAAAGTGCTTCCGCCGGTGACTTCCTGCTGAATTCAATTCAACTTTGATCGGTTTGTGGAAGCCATAGAAACGAATGCAATGAAAGCTCCAGCAGCACAAGTTGCATAATTTCATGCGCACAGAGCAAATAATTATAATCATTACGCATACGCACACTCCCCTCCTCCAGGCCTCCGTTTGGGTGTCATTTTTCTGCTTAACATTTCAATTTCTCACATTTTTCTCACATTTCTCTCTCTCCCATAAATTTTATGCGATTTTGCAGCACACAATTTGCGTGACTTTTGTCAATAACTTGCTCTCACATTGCACTGTCTCATTATGTTTGGGTGGGAGGGGAGGGGTTCAAAGTGTCGCACATTGGATTTCCGCATATTCCATGTGCTTGCACTCCCATTTGCCGTATTTTTATGTTAATTTATTTGAATTGGAAAAGAGTCGACACAAAAGTTTCCGCTGTTGTTCCCTAAAAAAAAAAAATAAAACGGGAATACGGGAATTTTCTCGCATTTTTTTTTCGTTGTTCACCCACAAACCGCAGCTCAGGGCTTAATGACCCGCCCACCCCCTGGCCCTTTTTTCCATTTTCACATTTTCCAACCCCTTCAAGACCCTTCGTGCCGCACCACGCACTCACTGTTCGCTATACACTCACCTGGCACTCATCCAGAACGGGAACGAATATCATAATTCAGTCACATTTATTGTGCTCCCAACATCCGGTTAACTTGTGCCACAATTTCGAATTCATACCGCCAAACTCAAAGGTTGAAGATTGAGAAAAAGCCACGGGAATGGAATCGTTGTGTATATATCATAATACAAGTAGAAATTTGAGTGAAACTTTAACTTTTTGGAGGTTGAATTTATGAATTAAAATTTATCTTACAGTAGGATTGTTTAGGGTTAATTTAACGATTTAATTATTAAAAGAATTTCTTTCTAAAGCTACAATTCTTAGAGGTTCTATGGGTGATTTTCCATAATTTCATGTGCTTTAATTAAATTTCAGGACAAGTAAAAGGCTCTCTTAGTTGCAAGCTTACTGTATTTTTCAGCGAGATTTTTTAATTTAAATTATTAGTAAAAAATTATTGTAAATATAATCTTATTAAGCCTCCATTTATAGATCTTGTTATCCGCAAATATGATGATATCCTACTATCCAGGGACTAAAGTACTTCTTCAGGCAATGTTACCAGTTTTTAACAGGCTCAACTTATTGTATTTTTCAGTAAGATTCTCAACTGCTAATGCTTAACATTAATTAAAATAAATAACTATATAATCTCAAAAAGCATTTCCCTCTAAAATCTAAATTTATGCAGAAATTTATATTGCTAGTTTCCCATCTTCTCACTCAGATATATGGGTTTTCCTTCCATCTATCGCTTTAAAGTACTTTTCCGGAAAAGTGGCAGGCTCACAGCCGTCATTTTAAATGTTTTCTTTATTTTTTATTTCAGTCAATAAACGACTGCAGTTGAGGATAATTGGAAAATGGCTAGGCTGGCCGGCAAATCTAAACGATTTTTCACAGCCCGTGGCCAGCTAACTGACTGATTGGCGGCAGTTCAGGCTAAAAATTTAAAGCTATCCGGCAAAGCGTTTTCACAATTTTTGATGCATTCATCTTTTATTTTTGTTATTTCCCCCATTTGCGTTTGGATCGTAATCAAATCAACTTCCGCATACAGAAAGAGCGAACGAACTTGAAACATTGCTTGTTTACTTTCACTTGGATGGCGGGAAAATATTGTGTGGCAGAGGAGGAGGATGAGGAGGAGTATGGGTAGTAGCTGGGCTCAAAATCAGACTCACAAATGAGGCAACACTGCAGCAGACTCGTCTCTAGGGCCCTCGCGGCTGTCAAGGTAAATTAAGCCAAACAATTTGACACGAAGACAATTAAGCGGCTTAAGACTATCAGCGGTGGCACTCAAAAAATACAGCAACAAAAATGAAAGTCGCAGGTTCACTTTCGATTTTGTTTTTTTCGTTGTTATTATTATTGTTGTTGTGCAATTGCCGGCGCCACGAGGCCAACTGCAAAATATATGCCGTAATCGCCATTGCACAAAAAGCAGACTGCGGCAGGAGAAGCGGGGGCGCCATCGCATAATTCAATCAAAACTCTAAAAAGCAAGAAAACGCTATAAAAAAACTAAAGAAAGACTAAAGACTGGCACAGTAAAAGTTGCCGAGGGAGAAGCTGCCATTCACTTGAGCGTTCAAGAAGTTATCGCAAAGTGCATATCGAGCATACGCCGCGTTGTCATTGAGACGGAGTTATTTTTAGCTCTACAGCCGTAACCCACAGCCGTGCCACATTTTCCTACATAAGTTTATTAATTTGAGCCGCCAACTGGTTTGCTTGGGGTCTGGGTTTCAGCTTGAGAACCGGCGGAAAACCGTAATTCATTTGTAACGTGCAACGTGTTTTGTATAGTTTTTTGTTTCTATATTTTATTTTTTTGTATCTTTTTGGGGTGCCTGTAAGACCAAACCAGTTTGCAGCATTCGATAAAGGCCTCGCAAGAGAGAGATCTACGAGCTACGATAAAATGTTAAATGCTACACAGATTGATTTCGCCGAGCGAGCGCTTTTCGCTGTGGCATTTTCAAAATGAATTATATAGCCGTATGCAAATTGGCTGAAATATACAATCAAATTGAGTGGCTGCCGTTGTTCCATCCGGCCAAATCTCAAACTCAATTTATTATTAATTTAAATTACAGATTTATACATATACATCGGGTTTTACAGACCCTGTTTTCGATTTTTGCTTTATTGATTTCTGTTTGCCAAGCGAACTTGATTCATTTTTCATGTCGTCAACCTCAAAAGGAGAGTGAATATAATATATCTGAAAGGGAGTTTAAAAATATATATCAGCCTTTCATGTTATACAATTAAACGGTTTTGTTTTCGTTCAAGACAGGTGTTTATGCCAAGGTATAAATAGCAAAAGGCTTTTGTGGTTGAAGGAACTGCAATAACCTTCTTGGAATACAATAGAGACCTGCCTAGAGCAGATTCAGTTGTGATATTTTCGAGTAAATTAATTAAATAACTTCGATAACTTCCCCTGGAATCGTATGAAATATCTGCCTGGCCAGCTCAATGGGTTTTAAATGAATTCATGCGTTAATTTTCCCCAACTTAATTACTTGTCGAACAATCTCTGGCCACGCAGGCTCATTTGCATTCCAGTTTCATATGGTTACACCTAATCGCGACACAAAGTGTTGATCGCAAATTAATTAACTCCGATGTTTACACGACCAGAAAAAAATAGAACATGGCCCAACACAGAGATTTTACATGTATGTAATTTAAAGTCGAGTTCTTTGAACCTAAAACCGAAAATTGTCCTGCGGAAATTGAAAATTCTGGTCTGCCTGCAAAGGGGGTCCTTCGATGGCCTGCCCAGTAAATTACTTTGTGGTCAGGACTAAGCCCTCAAATTAACTTAAGCCATCGTCGTACACACACAGTAATCCCCTCAGATTTTTGGCTCCATCAAAATAATTGAGCTGGTCCTGATGTGTGTGTGTATATGTTAAAGTTAAATTTAATTCAATTTTATTCAAATTGGTGTCGGAAAATTGCTGCCACTAACCGGGGAGTGCAGCATGGTCAGTGAAAAATCATATTTTTATGCTCACACCGCGTTCGAAGGCAGGCAGGAGCGGAGCAATGTAATTTCATTCCATAAATTTCCACTTAATTAGCGGTCAGCCGGGACTTCCCCCTGGTTACCGCCCCGCCCCGCACCTGACCGACCGACCACCGTCATGGTCAGCAATTTATGCTTAAATTTCCGCTGCACATTTTTCAAGGCGATTGCGTACACGCTTTTCAACTTCCACTTAACCTATCCCGTAATTTATGCTAATTTACGCAATTTTCCTTACACATACGGAGAGCCACAGAGCTCTGCCCCGATTTCTGACTCAGCCGGGACTCTATGGGCGTGGCAGGTTATGGCGTGACGTGTCGAATATATATTTATATAATATATATATGTCGAGCAGATTATTCGCACTGCAAAATAATAACAGAAATTGTCAGGAAAAGGTCCTGGAATTAAGGGGAAAGAACACTCGCGTTTATTGTTGAAAAATTGCAAAAAAATAGTTATTAAATCCTTGACAGAAACACGAATTCTTTTTCATTATTCCTTCTGTGTATTTATAAATAAAAGAAAAATAACTGAAAAGGAAAAACGCGACGCGAGGCCAAAGTGGAATCAAATTAGTTGTCTCGGAAAATTTATTTCACGCACCTTGGACTACTTTGAGGCGTTGTCATCGGTCAGCGGGCCAAACTAGTTTCCCAGCCAAGTCTCGAGATGTCAGCAACAACAATAACAACAACAACAACGCCTACAACAAATTGAACAAGACCAATAAAAACCAAATAAAAACCAAGAAAAATAGAAAAAAACAAGAAAGGAAGCTAACTTCGGCACGCCGAAGTTGGTATACCCTTGCAGATTTCAATTGTATCAATTATATTCTATCCCAATATAATATAATATGAATTACTTTCATATTCATACAATTTTTACAGTTTAACATTTTTTTACATTTTTACATGTAAAATAAAATGTAATTTTTCTCCACATTTACCGATCGTTTGTATGGCAGCTATACGATATAGTCGTCCGATTCTTATGAAATTTACAACAAAATTCTGAAAAAATATGAAATACTTGTATCTTAAAGTAGAAGAAATTATGTTGAAAATTGACAAAGTTTTAATTTTTTTTCTAAAACTTTTCCGACCGTTTCTATGACAGCTATATGATATAGTAGTCCGATCTGGCCCGTTCCGACTTATGTACGAGTGAGAGTATATAAAAGACTATCTGCAAAGTTTTATTCAGATAGCTTCAAAACTGAGGGACTAGTTCGCGTATAATCGGACAGACGGACAGACGGACGGACAGACGGACAGACGGACGGACAGACGGACAGACGGACGGACAGACGGACAGACGGACATGGCTAGATCGACTCGGCTGTTGATGCTGATCAAGAATATATATACTTTATAGGGTCGGAGATGACTCCTTCACTGCGTTGCAAACTTCTGACTGAAATTATAATACCCTGCAAGGGTATAATAAAATAGAAAAAACGAAGAAAAACCAACAACGATGTCAACAGCTATCGAAGCCGGCCGGCCAAGAGACATAGATACATATATGTATATATATATGCATAATGAAAAATAAATGCATTAAAAATCGAAAATCTCAACCCGTTCAAAGTGGCACAAGCAACGGTACATGGACGCACACTCACACAAGTGCCATAAACACGCAATGCACACTGTTGCAGCAACACAACACACAACAACTTTTCTATCACTCGCACTTAATTCATTTTGATTTCAGTGCAAAGTGGAAATTTATTTGCATAAATTAAAATACAGAGAAAAAGGAGGGGAAAAAAGATATATAATATATATGTATGCATGTTCTCCACATGCAACTATGTGTGTAGGCCCCCGCCTCCCCCATTATCTATATGTATTCGTATTCATGACAAGTTGCCGGTCGGTCGGTCGCTCTGGGCCCGTTATGTTGCCTGTTGCTGTTGGTGTTGCTGCTGCTGCGACTGTTGCTGCTGGTGCGGCTGTTGCTGCTGCTGCTGTTGCCTCGATGTTGCTGCTGACAGAGAGAGAGAGAGAGACACCTAGACAGAGACAGGGACAGAACAACGCTGTCGTGCTGTTGCATAAATAGAAAATTTATTTATTGATTACGCCGTCTGAATTCCTATATAAACATTTTATTTTTTTTTTTAGGTTTTTAGGTAAGTGCTTAAAGCACGAAATCGTTTTTATACGAGCTTTCGGCGCTGAGTGACTTTTTAGTAACCAATAATGTTTTATTAAATGCCATCAAGAGGGGCCTGGTGGGTTTTTTTGGTTAAAAATTAAGCAACACAAATGCTGGCTTACTTAATTGATAAATAATTTATGCAAAAGGTTACAGCTAGTTGTAAATATTTCGAGAAAAAACGGAGTGATATCTAAAGAAAATAAAATAACTATAAATGCATTTAAAATCATAAAGGGATTAAATGCTATAAAATAATAATTATATAAAATAATAATAATTTTGAACAATACATCTCTATGATCATTGCATTTTTCTTTAATTTAATGACATTATCAATCAATAATTTTGACAAAAGCTACTGTTCTTTTGCCTTGTCATTGCCTTTAGTATTTTGGGAATTAGCCATTTCAACTTCGACTTCCTCAAAGCAATGGCCTTGAGCAATAGGAAGCCACAATGCAGTAGCAAAAAATAGAAAACAAAAAACACACATAAATAAAAAATAAAACATAGGAAAGAAAGAAAAAAAAAACACGGTGTGAAAACGACAACAAAGAATCACGGAAAACGAAGAAACGAAGAGGAATTGTTAACGCAAACAGCATTTTGCACATTGTTAGCTGGCCGAGAGAGGCATGCAACTAATGATTAGAAGCTTGTTTTCCAATTTGTTGCCGCTTGTTATTGTTGCCGGGTTTCAATGTCAATTTGAATTAATTAATAGAGAAACCAACATGAAAGAGGCAGAGGCGGAGGCAACGCATACGTCGGCTATCCGCAGCTCAATCTGAATGCAAACAAAAAAAGATACAGCCCAGCGAAGCGTAACCAATCCCCGGGGCCGCGAATGCTGCCCCCTCGAAGTCGTAATGGAAATTATCATTCAACAAACGATATCAACAGCCACGATAATAACAATAACAGCCGCAGCAGCAACATTATTGTTTAGCATCAGCATTGCCCATATTCCGTTGCATTTTTAATGATTTCCCTAGAAGCAAAAACTGGCATAGCTTGGACATAGATGCAGCAACAGTGGCAGATCGAGATTATGAGCATTAAAAAAGAGATACATTTAAGAGTAATAGATGAATTATTAAACACACATAATTTGGCATTAAATATAATTAAAAGAAATAGGAAATAAAGCAAATATTCTTTAATTTAGTTAAGCCAAATATTTACACATCTGAAAATCCAAGAAATCCAACTATAAACCCACTAAGCTGACAGCTCTGCTTGCCTGTAAGCAGCATGTAAGCGGATTGCATGTGAACAATGTGTAAATAGTTTTAGCAGCCAGCAAAAAAAAAAAAGTATCATCATCATGTAAGAGATATCAATTTGTTAGCACTCGTCAGAAGGCAGAAGGCAGAAGGTAGCAGGAGCAGATGCAACCATAACAACGCCATCATCATCGCTGACGAAGACTGGCGGAGAAGTGTATATTACACTGTTTATCTGGCCATGTTCAGCCATGAAGTTTTGATTACGACATCTTAATCAGGCGGAGGGAAAGCCGGTGGATTGCATCGCCAATGGTTTATAAACTCCACTCCATTTTAGAAACTCAAGTAGGGGAGTAATTATAGCAAATATCTTAGGGGTTTGGCTACGCGGTAATAATAGGATTGCAGATTGGGTTATGTAAAGGGGTTCGTAAAGGGATATTCTCAGGGATAAAGAGTTCAAAGCTGATTCAAGTCAAGGGAAAGGAAATTGTTAAGGTTTTAGGTGATTATAATTTATTAGTTTGCAAGGCAAAAAACAAAGAATGTTCAGAGTTAATTAAATCAATTTAAAAAGAGTTTCTTAAATAGAAGCAGCTGCTAGAATTGATCCTCATTTAAAACTTGAAAATATTTAGAAATAAATAAGTTTATCTTATTATTAGATACATTTTCGTGACTTTACACTATAAATATTTGCTTTATTAATTATTTTATGTATTTTCTTTGCAACTAACTTTAAATTTTCACCTTTTCTCTCATTCCAGGTATGTTTTTCAATTCGACAAGATGAAACCGTAAGCGAAAAACAGAAATTTGTACTTGGCTGATCTTTGGATTTGGAAACAACAATTGGGTCGAGTTATCCGCAGCGCTCATCAGCGGGGTCGTCTCTCATATTCCCATATTCCCGCATCCACGTATCTAAGCAACCATAATTGCCAGTTGAGTCGAGTTTGAGTTGCGCTGTAAGCTTCTTTTTCAAGCTGCAAGTTGGTCGTCGTCGTCGTGGAGTGGCAACAAAATGATTTACAAAAGATAACAGAAATTGCTCGCCGCTCGTATGTATGTTGGCCTACAAAATTCGAGAAAAGGAAAATAAAAATCATGAAGAATACATTGAGAGCGGTTAATGCTGCTCTTATGCCCCACTCCTTCCCCCGTCTAGAGTCTCCACAAAGCCCCTATAAAGCCTCTGTGCAGTTGGCAGCTAATGGTTCTGGGCATTGTTTTTGTGGTTGCACCAGCAGCAGCAGCAGCAGCTCCACCTCTTTCTTCTGCTGATGCACTTTAAAATGATTTTCCAAAGTTTCGCCACAGCCCCGAAGAAAAGCCAACGGAGAAGACCAAGACCAAGTGCAAGGCGAAGCGTTAAAAATTCAACTTGAAATTACTTGTGCTGCTTTTTCCCCATTTTCCAATGCTTGCCACTCGTACTCGTACTCGTACTCGTACATTACTTAGCCAAAGTCGGAGTGCGGAAAATGGCAAAGGAATTTCCCTTCAACGTGAGAATGGTGGCGAAATAATTGAGAACGATTTTTGTGGCATTTGTTTTGCCAAAAGGAAATTGATTTCCAATACGAGAAACCGAGAAACCAATGAAAAGTTTCGGTTTTTCTTTTGTTGGAAAAGCAGCGAACTCCCGAACTTGTTGAATGAAGATGTATGTCTGCCTGCGTTTGGCATCGATTTCTTTCCAAACATACTTTCCGTTGTTGATTTTTGTATATATATATGTATTTTTTTAGTTGTATATTTTTCATCTTGGGACCAATCCCCATTTCTTTTACAAGCCAAGTTGGCAGAGGTTAAACGCAGCATGATGGCTGATCATCAACATTAAAGCCAAGTGCCTGGCCCATGGCTCTTTGCTTTTGCTTTTGGTCTGACTCTGACTCTGGCTCTTGCATTTTCTGCGGACGTTGCCCCTTTTTTCCCTGCTGATAAATGCAGCTAACCTATATTTTAGATCTCCTCATGTTGTTGTTGCGGCTAAAATGGCGTTGTGAAAAACATTATTAACCAATTTTTATTGCATTCTACTTTGGCCGTGGCTGTGGCTTTGCCCGCTGAAGGCATTTGGAGGCGGTTAACTGGCCATTAAGAGGCGTTCCTAATGTATCTCGATGCAGGGAGACGAAGCGATGGAGAGATGGAGATGGAGAGACCTGCCTTTGGTCTGGGGTCTTGGCTTTACTCTTGCCCAGCTTCCAGCACTGAGAGAATTCTAATAGAATTTTAAGAAAAAGACTAAAATAAGTACACAAAACTCGAGACATTGTTAATAGATTGATCAAGCTTTTTTATATAGTTTTAAGCTTTCAAATTGGACTTTCTGCTCCAAATTTTCTCCCACTGTACACTGAACGCATCGTTTCGAACTCCATCTTCATTTTCAGCCATTCCGGGGAGTTGGAAAACATTTTAGTGCCATTTCAGCTGCCAGTTTGTGCTGCCGGCAACATGTGAATTTTCCATGGCTGGCATTTTGGCCGCTTGTCTTGTCTAGAGGGGGCTGAGCCCGACTCGTAAAATCATAAAACAAATTAATTGGCACTGCCGTGTGCCGAGTGTAGAGTGCAAAGTCAAAGTGTGTGTGTGTGTGTGTTGGCCAGGGCAGGCTTTTGTCCTTGCCATTTTCGAGTTTTTCCATGGCGCGGTTTCCGCTTAGCTAATTTGCAATGCAGTTGGCTTGTTTTCCATTGTTTTTGTTTCTTGTATATAAGGTTTTTTGCTGTTCTGGTGTTCGTTTTGAGGCCACTTTTGAATGCAACTCGTCGATTGCTGAATCGGTTTTGTGTGTCGCCGTCGCACTTTTGGTTTCTGGTTTATTTAATGACTTTTTGCAATTGTTTTCGTGAGCGGATTTTCAAAATTGGTTTCAGTGAGCTTTGCTTTGGGGTTTTGTCTTTCGCATTTTGTTGCCTTTTTGCAGCTCAAGGTTAAGTGGCATTCGATTCGTTCGCTATTGCAAGAAATAAAAGCTGCGCCCCTTGCCGCGATTTCTGTTTTATGTTACCATTTCATTGAGCTGCTAATAAGTGCTGCTGCCGCCGCTATTGTTTATGAGCTTTTCAAAAATGTGGGTTGCGAAAATTGCCGCACTCGGGGCGTATGCGCAATGCGAGTGCCAGCCATTAGAAGCTGGCTTATTGGCTTCATTAGCCTTAACCGAGCCCTGCACGGCCACGGCACTTGATCGATGGCTCACAGCCACAAGCCATCATTAGCCGTGTGCCAATTTATATACGACGAGTATATGCCGGACCCGCGATCATGGCCCGATCTCTCAAGCGATCCGATCCGATCCCATGATCCGTTTTAGCCGTTTTGTTTGCCTTGCGATAAGTTCGCATCGCTGATTAATCGAGGCACATTGATCAGCATTAGAATGGAGAGCTATTGGAAGGGGTAAATGATTTCGTAACCGAGAGAGAGCATCCATCAAATCTGTTATCTCCCGTTGACTTATCGTGATCTCAGACGGTGGATAATCGTCCCGCATAGGTCATTGTTACCAAGTCTTCCGTGTTTTAGTTACTACCTTTTAACTCCCACTTACTTTAGCTTACTCTCTTTTTATTTGAAAAAGCAATTTACCTCTACATGCACTTGAGTTTACAGAGAAAATGGGAGTATTTTGTCATTTAATTGAGTCATTTTTGTGTTGTTTTAATAAAACGGAAACATAAGTATAAATAACAAGACTTTAGCCTTGAACATAGCTTGCTTTAACGTGATTAACTAAAAAATGACTGATTTGTTCTTTTAAAATTTACTTGAATTATATACAAAAGCTTTAAAAATATGTATCAAGGATTCTAAGATACTCTTTAACTCCAATAATGATCTCTACAATGCAATAATTAACATAAACAACTATATATTTTAGATCAAGGTTAGGTTAGGTTAAATACCAATACAACAATAAGATGAGTTACGCCATAAGACTTTGTGAGTTTGAAATCGGTAAAAAGCGCTCTAGAGCCTAAAAGCTCTCTTTTACGCATAAAACGATATCAAATGCTCCCAAGTATTCTAGATCTGTGCGTATGCAAACGCACTTCCACTATCAATTGAGTTAAAGACTTATAAAACAATAAGATGAGTTACGCCACAGGCCTTTGCCAACTTAAAAGCGGTAGAAAAAGCGCTCTTGAGCCTAACGCTCTCTTTTACACTGTATGTGTGCGCATGCTTACGCACTTCCTTTAAACTAAGTGAGAGCGGAGAGAGAGCAAGTGTCGTCACCAGCAGAAAAATGCCATTTGAAATGTATGCTCGTTATGCATCTTGTTATTAAAGAGTCCTTTGTTTTTAATTTATTCTGAGAAAAATTTAATATTTGGCCTTCAATTTCATAGAATCATAGTTAGCATTTGTGTTAATATTAAATATTTAAAGCTCTCTTTTAACTTCTTATTTATCTTATTAATATAGAGTCTTTAGTCTAGTTGCATTTTCATCTGATATTGAATTTTCACAAACATTTGCGAGTGTAGCAATTGCATTTGCCATTGGCATTGGCTTCACTCCAACATCAACATCGACTTCGACATCGCATCTGAAGCCGGGGCTCTCGAGCAATTTACGCATTTCATTTGATTTCAGGCATTGCTGCGTCGTCTCTGTTGCTGTTCGTTGTTGCTGTTTTCTGCAGTTGCTGTTGCTGTTGCTGTTGCCATTGTTGTGGACGTTGGCAATGGGCGAAGGCGACCTTCCTTGTTACCAATGTGCCATGGCGAAATTAACGGCAATTAACTTGATTCGCTTTTGTTTCCATTTGGCCCTGTCTCTCTCCCCACAGCCAATGCATTTTTCTTGCCGTCTCCCTGGAGTTTTTTCCTCGCCTCGCCTCGTCTTGTTGCCTTGTTTTTACTGAGGTAATAATTTACGAAATTGACAAGTGAATCATTCAGATTCAGGAGGAGCCAAGGAGGGGAATGGGAATGAACGACAACGACGACTAAGCAGAAAATTAACGAGTAATTAGAAGTTCCTCTGAAAGGCAGTCATCGCGGCGGCATCATCTTTATTGTTTCAGTTAACTTGGCTTCTCTCTGGGGGCGTGAGTTGAGGAAGTGTCGCCACTTAGTGGCTTTTTGTTTGCTTTTTACTCGCCCGCGTTCGTTTTTCTTTGTTTTTGTATTGTGCCAGGCATTGATTAATGAGCTGCGTGGCCGCCTGGTGGCATTGACTTTGATGTGGCAACGATATATGCACGATATAAGTATCTTCCCCCCTCTCGAAGTGCAGTTGCTTGCTTTGCATGTCGTTTGGCGATCGACAAGCGTCTGATTAGCCGCGAACACGCCGATTCCGAGGATTCCGGCAAGCTTGTTAGCCGCATCGCGATATATGTATTGGCAATAACAAGGAAGTGGGCTTATTGAGGCATTAAGCAACAGCGATCTTTCTTCTAATAAAAAGCGGAGTTTATCCTCGGGCTGCGATTAACTTGATGATCACTCTAACCATTATCTTAACCTGCTTATTAACTCCCTAAGTTAAGCTGGAAAAACATTATAACATCACCTTAATTTCCTTTAAGTATGTGAATATCCTTTCCCTTGTCTCTTTATCATGAGTAATGAGTAATCGCCATCAGTTTTAATTCGAGTCACTCACTCATTTCTCGGGTTAATAAATATTTAACAGATTTAACCTTATTTGGGCAGCGGCACGCGGCGATCAAAGCGACTGCCACACAAATTGTTTGTGACTAATTTTCACAATGAAAGGTCATTGTTTCCACTTCAATTAGCCTTTAGCTCGTTGGTGCGTTGGCCAAAACGGCATCACTGATGGCCAAATTGGAGTGCGTTCAGAGGCAGTCTCTGTGATTGATATTACCAGGCGGACTTATGACCACAGTCGAGTGTCGAACGAGAGTTGCTGCAATGGCAATTGCATAAAACGCCAAATTGTCTGGCCAGGCTGCCTAACAACAACAGGCAACGAATATGGCCAAATTTGGAGCTGCCAAGTGGAAAATGCAAGCCACAACACGACAGCTGGTTTATGGCCGGCTCAGACCGGCCGGCTTGCAACCGGGCCGGCCCAAAATTGGCCAACAACTGTTGCTGTTGCTGCTGCTGTTGCTGCATGCAACAAAGTCGCTGTCGCAGTTAATTGCCACTAAAATGTCACAGCGAGCAAATTAAACGGTTTTGTTATGACGGCGACTAATTCAAAGCAGGCAAGAAAAATTCACCAAACAGCGAGAAATATCTGGCAAGTGCAGCAGGCAGCAGGAGTCATAAAATTAAATATAATCCCCATGAAAGTGGCTTTGCCTGTTGGCTCCTTCACCTTCGGCCACACCCACTCGGGCCTGTAAGCCCTGCTTATTTATTTTGCCAACTCATTTAAGCAAATGACCAGAGACCAGGCCAAGACAATGTCCGGCCCAATCGCGATAAGTCGGCCATATATATATTGAGACTTGCTCAGCTGATGGCACATTCAACTCTTAACAAAATTGATGTCCATGTGGGATGTCGACTGGAGTGTTCCTTGTTTTGATTCGATACCCTGGCGGGAGGTGTATTCGGAACAAAACCAGAGATTTTAAAGGTATAATCCGTAGGATATTTCATTACAATAAAAATCGTTGAGTTCATGTGTTTCTTGAATTTATTACAAATTTATTTGGCAGCTACATTGATTGCCATAAATAATGCAATATTATTCTCTTACCTCCCATTCCTTCTTTAGTTAGTCCAAGTTAGTTCTTAATTGTTCCTTCCAAATCCCTAATTAAGAGTACTTTCATCGTCGGCTCCTGCCAACTTGGCCGACTTTAAATGTTTTCTTTATTTTTGTGGTAGCCGCTTATCGGCTTGTCGTCTGCTAAAAGTGTTAAAAACATTTTTGTTTCTTTTTGTTTTTTCTGCCGACTGCTGCAAAGGCGAAGATATAAAAAAAAAATAACTTGAACAGCTACTTGAGCGGCTTTTGATTCCTTTCTGTTTGAGTTAATGCCGCCGCATTTTGTTGGCTTGATTCTCGTTTTGCTGCTCGTGTTGCTTTTTATTTTCGGCGCATAATTAATTTAACATGCACTTTGTATAACCCGAATCGGGCATCTTTCAAGTGGCCCTCGAGTGAATCAATCTTGAGATTTTCGTACGCTCTTGACGGCTTGTTGAGACATTTTCGAGCAGCGAATGGAAATCGTTTAAGGAGAATTTACCTGGGGGAAGGGGAAAGGGTGCCCAGGAATGGCATTAGTTAATCATAATCCCTTTGAAGGCCATTATTTAATCATAATCACTTCCATTATGCTGCTGGCCAAAACTTGCAGCTACTTATTAGTTAACTCAAAGTGCATTACCGTCCAGCGAAAGGATAGATTAACTTGAAATCGGCTTTGAAAGCCAATTGAGTGATTCATATGGCGCCGGGCCTTCATGGCTAATTAAGTTTGCTCAAAGTGGCAGCAGAGAGAGGCAGAGGGGGAAAATCGTAGAAGGTTAATGCGGGGGCGTAGGCATTTCTGGGGCAACATCAAACGTGGTGTGCAGCTGCATTCGATCGGAGAATATGTAAATTTTATGATTCGGCCCGCCCACACGCACAGAATGCCGAAAATAAGTGACATATTTTATGGAAATGGAAAATATATGGTAAATATGAAAAATACGTTCACGTATTCCCATCGAAACTAGTTCATGGCAACGGAGTCGGGTTGGGGTTCTAATCACTCAATTAGCATTCCGAAATGAATTGCGAAAGACTGCCAATGGACACAAAACCCGTCTCAAGACGCACACACACACACACATTAGTTGTGGCACAATAAAATGGCTCGATGGCTGGCGAAAAAAGTGAGGCAATTAGGCAAATTGGAAAATTGCATGCTCCCGACGACAACAAAAACAACGATGTTTCGGACACTTTTTCCATGTTCCGTGTTGTGCTTAATGCCCAGATATGCATCGACAAGGGCGCGAACACGGATGAGCAAATTAAAGGCTAGTCGAGGGGCGGACCAGGCACGAGCTCTGCTCTCAAATGTCACCCCGAAAAAAAATAAAAGAAAAACTTATAAATTAATCAGACGTTGTGGCAAGTATGCAAAGCGGGATTTCGGTTTTATTTTTCCCTTTTTTCAACTGTTTTGTGGCTGGCATAAAATTGCCTGCAAAATTTATGTGGCAAACCGTCAAGTAAGACTGCCGCGCCTGCGCGGTTTACAGTTTTTGGGGAAAAAATAAAGGCAAGGAGAGAGGAGTCTTGGAGGGGTTCTGGGAGTGGCGGCGCCCGACTCCAGGGGTCTTCGGGTGTCGCCGGGGCCAAGCGTATCGTTTTGTAAACAATTTTCGTACGGCTTTCGGGCCTCAGTTTTTTGTCCATTTCATTTTTCATTTTTCATTTGCGGCTTAAAGACCCAAATGCTGACAGCCAAATAGATGGCAAAGGCGAGACCTTGCGCTCGCTAGCTCGATTCTCGGCTGGAGATATATGTGTACATAGATATTACATAATAACCGAGGCAACGGCCCTGGCTGGCTTGATTGAATTGGAAGTGGAATTGGAATTGGTTTGGAATGGCTTGGAGTCGAGTCAAGAGTTCACAAATATCGTTTATTAGTTGCGAGTTGCGAGCTGCGAGTGGCTTGAGTTCTCCTCCAATTGTTACCCAATTTGTAATTTGAACTTCACAGTCGAATGCCCCAACTGTATCGTTGTATCTTTGTATCTTTCTATCTTTGTGTCGCTGTATCTGTATCGTCTGCTTGCCCTTAGCCCTCGCCTCTAATTGAATCCAAAGTTTTCCCATTAACCCACTCCGCGACGGCGGCGGCGTCTGAAATGTAAAACCAAAAACGCCAAACTGACAGCGGAAAAGAGGAAAATGTGTCTGTGTTTGAGTTTTCCAACCATTCATTCATTCCTTCCGATGCGTGAGTTGCATAAACAAGGGCAAGATGATTGCCTCAACCTGCCTCGCAGTTAGTTGCTTAACGCTTCGACAGTTTTCCCCTGGCATTTTCCGCTTCCCTTCAAGTTGACCCCATTTCCCACCCGAAAAAATACGAGACACAACAAAAAAATAATAAATTGTTAAACAAATTAGTGAAGAAGCCCGGCTAATGAGAGTATGCCATAATAAATATGATCTGGGGTCTGTCTGTCTGTCAAGAATTAACCTCTGGCATGGATTTCTGGGGTAAAAATTGTACTATATTTTTGTATAATTAAATTACATTGACATGTAACAGCCATGGCTTTAATAGCTTTAATTTGATTAATAAATCAAGTAATTTATTTAAACATTGTTGCAATTATATTTGCATAAAATGGAATTCATTTTTTAAAATATGCAAGCGTAAATCAGAGTTTATCCCTATAAATTAATAACAAGAACTTAATAATTAATTAGTTATAATTAATATGTTATAATGAGTTCCCTTTGATTAATTTGCTTTGAATAAAACCAATTAAAATTGATTTTGCTTAATTTGCTTTTACAATTAAATCAGTTTATAATGTTTATGCAAAATATGTGGTTTTATGAGTTGTTAATTTACTGTCTCCATAGTTCGTTTTCCTACTCAAAACTCTTCCAATTTCCCCTGCTATAAGCCTTGCTCTTTTTTTATTTTCTAGACTTCCAGACTTGGCCTTTTCATGACTTGTGCAATTTTCTCTCAAATGTCAAGCACAAAAACAGTGACGAAGTGGGCGTGGCAAGTGGGTAATAATTCGCTTACACTTCCTGGTTGCCCCTGCCCCACCGATCCACGCATCGCCACACGTTTCTTTATCGAAGTGCAAAGATCAAATAGTAAAGCGGCCACTGCGAAACAGCAGCCCAGTTAACTGTCAACCGCTGCCGGCCGTAATTAATTGCCACAACACAACAAGTTGACTGCAACGCGGACTCTGACTCCGACTCGGACTCCGACTCGGTCTCGGCTTTAACTCTTTGCCACTTTATGCGGCAGATGTGCTCGTAAAGATTTCCTCATTGTTGAACGTGTGCATAAAACAGCACTTGAGGAATTTTCACCTGGCAACGAAATAAAAGTGTGCCACTCCAACGATGGACAGCATGTTTTTCGCTGCATTTTCAGCTAAACATTTAGACTTGTTCTTAATTTTATTTAATTTAAAATTATATATATTTCAAACTATATTCTTCCAAGTAATTAAATCAAGAGTAATGATTATTGTCACTCCGCAAGGGCGATTGCTAAGTGCGCATTTAAAGTAAAGATGCGACGACGATGCATCTGCAATCGAATGCCAGTCGACGATTAGAGAGGCTCGAGCAGTGACAATGAGCAATTAAGTCGCGTATAATGAGCTAATTAGAAATAAAGCACTAAAGACACGAACAATTGTCTGAAGAAATACAAACAAAAAGTGCAAAAAAGATTGACGCAGCTGTGCGAAAAATGCAAAAATCGAGATTAATGTCAGGCAAAATCTGGGACGTGCCAAAGTCGCGATTTGCGAATGACACGTGTGCGTTCCGCTTAGCGGCAGAAGATACTGATTAGCAGTACGGGGCGGGGGCAGGGGCAGGGGGGGCTTTCAGTGTGCAACAGGCACGTGAGGGCCGATAACCCGCTGCGGAAGTTGTTGGCCCGAAACCCATGCGTTGACCATGCTGTTGGCCGCTTGCTTTGTGGCCTTTGTTTGCATTTGCACTCGCTACGCCGATAACAGAGGGCCAAAAATATTACGAAACACTCGTCTGATAAGCGCTTTATAGTTGTTGTTAACTTGGCCAACAGTTGTGTTGGCCAGAAAAACTTTCTGCGCGGCTATCTATGCAGGTGCAAATGATGCAATTGTCGCGATTACAAAACCAATGTCAGTGAGAGCGAATATGGCCAATAGAAAAGATAATGAAAGCGAAGGGGGTTTTTAAAGAGTAAAAATATTTTTGAGTAACTTTCAGGTGGTTTGAATCTAGATTTTAATAATATTTCCAACAGTTTGGATATATTTCTTATGCTCTTTTCCTATCACTCTTAAAAATTACATACATTCCCTATAAAAATGTTTCCCTGTTTATAATTAAGTTTACGTTTCCATAATATATCCATTTACATTTCAAGTAAAAATTTTAGCAACTTTTAGATACGTTAGAATTCTTTAAATATAGTTTTTATACCCCTCTCCTAGCACTCTTCTTAAATATTAAATTAATTTACCATAAAGGCAAGGCTCATAATTAATTTCCAAATTTCCATAAACAAAGGCTCTTTGGGTTCCTATAGTTCTAGTCCCCACACGATGTTGGGACCAAAGCGTGAAATTTAAATAAAATGCACTTGAGAAGCGGTCGGGGGCGGCCTTTTCTTCGATGTGCCGCCGGGCAAATGACCCCATTAACATTTCCACGCATACGCAGGGAAACTCTCTTGGGTGCATTTCAACCACGTGACTATTTTTAGGTATCTTTTCCCATTTTCCATTTCCCATTCTGCTGTTCTCCTCTTTTATTTTTCGGCGGCTTCAACGAGTTTGAATAAATTAACAGGCTGCTGCTGGCTTGAGGTTCGGTCTCAGGTATTTTTCGCCTTTAATTACATGCAGTTGTCTCGAAATTAAGTGGCTATCTCCCCCCGTGCGAGGCTCGCTCTCTCTGTCTCTAATTAGGCCGCTCGCAGCACCTGAACCTGGCTAAAATATTATGCCTCGACGGAGACAAAGATAAAACACAAAGTAAATACAAGTGGCAAGGCTGAGAGGCAGGCAGCAGCTCCTCGGCCGCGTAATCATCGACTGCGGTCAGAATGCTGGAGAATTCCGGGGAAAAGGTGTTGAGCGCCGAAACATGGCCGCAGCAGATACCTTTACCGCGTATCTATGTGAGTCAAGTGTTGCCCATGTGTGCGTTTGTGTGTTTGCCTGAACATTCCTGCCTGGGTCAAAGGTCAATGGTACGACACCAGCCTAGATTATACATGGAAAACTAGCCTGGTAGACGACTGAGCAGCTGCTTGGCGGTTGAAAAATGAGACAATTGAAAAACAAATTGGTAAATATTGACAATAAAGAAGAACATTTTTCGATTCTCTTTGTTTTGATCGGCGGCATAAATCTCCGTCAATGTCCCTCCCCGCTCCACTTGCTGCCCTACCAATTGTTTTTTTTTTTATCTCTGCATTTTGCTCAATTGTCAAGGCGTATCTGCAAGATAAATAGCGGAAGGCATCAAGGCAGCGCCATGTTCGAACTAGCGTTAACAATTTCTGCAAATAAACAGCCGCAGTAAATCCACCTCCGTTTTGACCACAAAGCCCACTACCAAATAGTCGCACAGAGATACAGATACTAGCTTGTCTTTAGCTGTATTTACTTGAACATTTACCCAACCCGAAAAGCAAACATTTCCGCATTCAAATGCATACACTGCAAGAAAGTTTAAGGGAGGTGTATTTAAAACTTTGATTTAATATATATTTTTAGAGGGTTAATTGTCTGTATTTTAGTACTTAAAGCTTAAACTTAAAGCATCGAATTGCTTTCTAACTTATTTGCCAAACGTTGAGCATTCTTATGTTTCTTGAAACGCTATAATTCCTAAGAGGTTTTAACATTGCTTAGATTAATATTTATATAGGGCACTAAAACTGGTAATTATTATAATATTTTTTCCTTTTTTTAACAAAAGAAAAGACTATTCCCGGTCTACTTCAAGTTTATGGTTAAAAAAAATGTTCCTGAATGCTTCATAAAAAGAAGACCATAATATCAATGATAATGCCTTAAATTTCGAAGCATAGATGTGTTAACAGTTTAATTTATATTTTATATATTCTCCCTGTCTCATTATTACACATTTATTTATTTACTCCATTTATTTGCCACATTATCATTTGACTTTGAATATTTTTTTTTTGCGTGCACATAGCCTTCATAGTTCGCCTGTTGATTTCTCATGCATTATGGCTGATCATTTAGTGCTGCTCGTTAGTTTTGACAACTCAACCTTTCTGGCCAGACAGAGCCGCTCAATTACCACTTTGGCCGCACTTCCTCCGGTGCGGCACTCTTACCGCCGCATATTCTTTGCCTGCGAATCTCGGGAGTTTTGCAGTTGCAAAAGTTAGCTGCCTCCTTTGCTGAATTCAAATTCATTCACCTGTGGAAATATATATATATTTTCTCTAAAGCGAGGAGGCAGGCACTGTTGCCGCTGCCAGTTGGAGTTTGTTTTCGTTGTTTATGGCTTATTGGCTACCGTTTGGCCATTGTTGCCGTAACTACGCTGCATTACTTTCACTTTTTTCGCACGGCGGCACGGCGGCAGAAAGCCGGCGATTTCTTCTCCCACTTCGCCCAACTTTGCTTTATGCAACAACTTAAACAATCCAACTGCTTTATGGCGGCAATTGTGGCTGCCGCTGCTGCTGCAAGTCTTTTCCCGGCGATTTGTGGCTTACAGGTGTTTACGTTTACCGGCAACAAGCGGCAAAAAAAAAAGAGAAATAGCGGCAACAACAGCTGTTGGCAAAAACAAAAAACGAACTCTCGGGCAAATTTACAATCGCCGGGGTTCCTGCTGCGGCAATTTAAATGCAACATTTGTTGCCACGCTTTATTGAACAGTTAAGCAGCCTTTTAACCCACTTTTTTTACTGCTCTCCTTTCGTTGCAGGTGCGTATACGGGATTTGTGCGATGATTGAGTAAACCCCTAGATCTATATATATAGAGCGGTATATGGCGTAAGTTTAGAAGTGCAGCAGGTTTGGTAAGTCAAGGAAATCCAGCCTAGGGGCTTATAATTAATGATTTTGATATTGCAAGGCTATGGGAAACTTTTCTCACAGATTAATGATGCTGAGAGGCTCGAAGGACCAAAAGATTTAAAGACCAGAATGATATACTTGGCTTAAGTTGGTTATTACTTTAAAACTTTAAAGTTTTATATCATAAAATATGGGAAAATTAGTTCGATAACCATTGAAACCTTAGATAATTACTTTGTTTATTTGTTTTATTATTTATTGCGGCTTGCGAACTCCCATTCGATTGCATTGGGAATCCACTTTCAATTATGTAGTTGGGCAACTGATGGCGGGTTCACAAGCCTCTCTTGCCAGTTAATTTCTTTGTGAACAAAAAGCCGGAGGGAGGGGAGATTCCTTAATTAAAGTTTAGTTTCCATGAGCCGGCTTTAAGTTATTTGCCAGCAAGTGCCCCATGCCACATGCCGCCCATGCCGCCGCCTGGCATATCATGGCAAATGGGCAACAATTTCAAAAGTTTTCAAAGCAGCCCGCCTCCTCCTCCTCCTCCTTGAGCGCTTCGCATCTTGGCAATTTTCAAAGAGTGCAAATACTTCGACAAGGCAGCAGTAGCAGCAAAAATCCAAAGCAGAAGCCGAACTAAAGGCAAGAGCAAAAAGCGGCCGGCGAGAGATAGCAGCGAATGCCAATCATTGTTTGCGTAGCACATCAGCAGCTGGCTGCACAGGCGCAGATACAGATACACGGACAAGCGGCATCCATGAGATACTTTTTATTCGCCGCCACTCGAAAGTGTTAAGCTAGTGTGAAGTCCAAGCTACACTTGAGATACAAAATCGCCAGAGGCCATCAGAGCGGGGCGGCAATAGAGCTGTTTTTTATCTACCTCCCCGGATATCTGTAAATCTTTGTTAGTTTTTTCTTGAATATTATTTTATTGTGTATATTTTTCTATGCAAAAAAAATATATTTTATATGAAGCAAGCTTGAAATTATTAAGAAGCATCACACTTTCATAGATTACTTTTATAGTTTTATTTTAAACTTTTCTTTAGTAAATCTCTAACTTATTTTATATATTCCACAAACAGTTTAAAAATGATGCCTCTCTGCAACTTTAATGAAGCCGTTTAAATGTATAAATAGTTTGTTTTTATATCTCTGACACATTTAACGCATTTAAGCAACTCGAAAAACTGTTTTTGCCACTTTGGTCTCTAAGGTCTTTTTGTAGTTTTTGGTGTTTTGCTGTCTGCTGTTTTTTATGTTTCTATTTTAATTTTTTGTTTTTTTTTTTTTTTGTTTTGCATTTGACTTTGCGTTTTATGCTAATACCGAGACGTGCAAAAATTCGCACTTTCCAACTCGTTTCGCATTCCAAAAAGGCGAACTTTTTGCATTGTGCGGCTTGGCAGTTTTTTGCAAATTTTTATAAGTTTCCACGATGCCAAGCGGCAAATGGCCCAAATATTCAATTAAGGCCAGGCGTGTTTTCACTTTCCGTTTGGCAAGTGGGTCACCCAGACGCAGATGCGTCGGCTGGAAAGAATGCCGGGAAAAATCATCATCTTCTCGGCATATGGCCCGGTCTGTGGCCCACTTCTTGCTTGGTTGGCCAAAATCATATAAACCATAAATTTGCGGCATCTAATCGCATGGCAAACAAGTTAATTTGCAACTCCGCCAGTCAGCCAGCCAGGCAGCCATTCAGCCAACTGGGACAGGCCACACCTGCAGCAGGCAGGGAGCTGCATGCAACACGGTTGCAACTTGCCACATGAGTCAGCAGCCAGGCAGGCTGGGAGGCAGGCGCAGCTGCGTAAGTTTCCGGGTTAATGCTAATGCCAATTTAGTGCCGGGCCTCATTGTTCCCATTGTGTTGTTCTGGCCAAATAGAGAGAGAGATCCGAGAGATACAATTGCCCAGGTGGAGGAGATAGCGGATGCCGAGGCAAAATGTCAAAAGTGAAGCGAAATAATTATAATGCCCCGACTTCGGCTCCACATCTGAGTTTGAGTGCGAGTATGAGTATGAGTATGAGCCGCGGACCGCCTTGGCCCGGTTCTCGTTCTCCACGGAGCATAATTGCATAGCCATAGCCATAGCCTCGACATGAGTTGGCCCACATTCGGGCTCATTACTCCGCCGGCCGCTAACTCGTATCTGTATCTGGGCACGCCGCCCCATGTTTATGCCGATAAAAGCTAGAATTCGTCATGTCCCTATGCATTTTTTGTATTTTTTTTTTTTGGGCAGGGGGCTTATCAAATGGCTAACTCGAGAATCATTAAGTTTTATGGCTCTAAAAAGGCTTTCGTGAGCTGCCAATCAAATAGGCAAAAGCTTCGCGCGTGCTCGCCGTGGAAAATTATGGCATTTGGTTGCCGCAGGATAATGCAACTGGATCCCCAAAGTATCGTTGTCGCCGTTGCTGATTCGCCGTTTCCTGTCCCCGTAATTGCAACAGAGAGAGTCGCGAGGCACTGGCAGGCGCATTTGTATGAGCGCGCTGCGTGTTGGCAGCGAATAAAAAGACTGCAGTTACAGTTAACGGCATCTAATAGATACTTTGCCACCTTGGCATTAACAGATGCAGATGTGTGTGATTACCGCTCTATTGCTATTGTTGTTGTTGTTGCTGTAGTTGTTGTATTGTGGAAAGTGTGCTTTGAAAAAGCCATAAAGCAGCGAGAAATTGAAAAATCCAGAACAGGCTTGAGATTGATTTGAATGTGAAGAGAAGACGCTGCCGGCTTCAAGATCACTCATACGCCCAGGTGACCAGGTACTGATGACAAGAACCGCATCGAGGTTAAAGCTAATGCCCCCAGCCCTAATGGCTTTGCTACATAGATACTTTCACCAACACTCCCCACTGAGAAATTAATTATCCTAAAGCACACACACTGCACTGCACCATTAGTCAGTCCAGGCAGAAGTGCAAGATGCCGGGCTGCTCTGGCCAATCGTTTAATTAAAATCTCTATTTACCAAACTTCTATCTATATAGCCAGCCTATAGCCAGTGAAGCCGGTGATGTTGCCACAGAGCCCGGCCCCGAGGCGGCGCGATTTCAAGCCATTGTGAAACTCCACGGTGCCGTGGCCAAAATCCGAATGGGAAGCCACCCGCAAATCTTTCACCTGCTACAGCGTCAGGCCACGCCCACTAGCTGCGGCCCCTCTGCCTCCTCTGCTTTACCGCCCCCCCTCATCTCCCACTTGCTGGTAAATTACTTGGGCTACAAATTGAGCGCAAACGCATAATTAATTCCAAGTGCCAGAGCGATGGTGGAGGAAAAATAGGAAAAAATTAAGTTAATGTTTTGAAATCAGCAGGTAGCTCCGCTGCCTGCCAGCTAGCCGGCAAATGGAGACACACACAGACAGTTGCCGACATAACGGTAATCGTGCGGAGAGGCAAGAGCAACAGTAGCTCGGCGGATGGCTTGCCCCGGAGCTTTTTCAGCTACCAATTTCGATTTTCAACCGCCCAGCAACCCGACGAACATCAATCTGGCACTGTAAATGGTTTAATTTACTTTTTTTCTTCTTAAGACTCTTCAATGGGAGCAATTGTTGGGGATTAGGGATGGCAAATAGATTCAGATGCGGGCGATAACTGAGAAGATAATCGATAACTTGAAGGTTTTTTGGAATACTTATTATATTCTCTTATAAAATTATATAAATATAATTGTACATAATGTTTCTGTTTAGAGGATTTCAATTTATACATTTCCCAGATAGTTGTATATGTTTTCTAAGTGAATCGATATCTTCGATACATTTATCGTTTATCGTTTTAGTATATCTATGAACTTGAACATAATATAACTCTATATAAGTATTTATAAGAGAAAAGATACTAGATACTAATTAGTTTTATTTAATTTCTGTGTTAATACCCTCATTTGTTATCGATTTTACACATTTCGATTATTTCGATATACAATCAAAGTTGATTTTTAGTGATTTCTCTTCAATATTTTGCATCCCTGAGGTTGAAATACAGCTTGTCTTCCACTGGATTATCGATTTCGAGGTCTTGACAAGTCAATCGCCTAGCCTCGAGTTGCAGTCGGAGTGCTCCATCATCATCTGTGGACCACTTTGGCAATTAACCGTTAATGCGAATGCGTCTATGGCCCCCAGACACGAAGCTCTCTTGGCCAAAATGTGCGAACAACGCCATCGACTCAACAACACGAGTGGTATTTGAATTTGAATTTCAATTTGATATTGATGGCGAGTGGAGTGGTGGAGTCAATGCCGTTGCCGTTGCCTCAAAGTTTCTCGCACCTGCTGCCGAGCAGCGGCGACTGCGCACCGGCGCCATGACTTGGCAGCTTCGCCAGCTAGTCTGCTCACCTGGCTCACCTGCTCCTTTCCCCTCCTCCTCTTCTATTTCCAACTCCCAACGAGTTGCGTTTCATAATACTCGTGGTGTACCCATGAAAGCCGAGACGTTGCTTTTTGTTTCACTTTTTTGGTTTATTTTTTTTCCTTTACTTTCACTTGGCTGTTTGTCTGGTCTTTTGGTCAGATTTCGTGGCGGCGATCAAGAAATCAAATTCAATTTCATTGTTGCAGCACCATCACCACCACAACCACACTTCCCTTCCCCTCTTTGGGGTGCCGGCACCCCTTCGAAAAAAATAATAATAAAAGGGGGGCGCTTTCGAAAATGGTAAAACAAATTCGATTCGCTGGCGATTGAAATTGTGAAGCATTTAAAATTGTTTTGGGTCACAATTATTATACGAATGCTCCTCTATTCGCTGCACTTTCGTTTTCCGCTTCTATCCGCTTCTATCCGCTGCAATTACGCCGCAATTACAGTTATGTTTATGCTGTCTCGACGGAGATACAAACGAAGAAAAAACTAAGAAAAACATGGAAAATCCAAGCAGCAACAATTGCCAGCGAAATTAACCGTTAGCCACGTTACGTACGTGCTACTTAGAAACTCGAAAATAAAAAATAAAAGCGGCGTTTTCAAGTGTTTTTTCCGCTGGCCATATTTTCGTTTTGATTTTTTGTTTTTTTGGTTTGGGAAAGTTGTCTGTCTGGGAAAACGAATTATGCGGCAATCAACTAATTGAGCTCTTATTTCAGCTCACAGTCACAGGTGTCAGTTGCCGCGTTCCCTCTCGTTTTGCATAATGTTGGCGGTGCTCAACTCGAGTTAACTTCGAAAGCCACGGGTGGTGCCAATACCACCCACCGATCAGGGGATCAAAGATCGATCGATGATCATGACTGTGCAACAAACTGGAAAAAATTTGGTTAACTTTTGTGTATTTAAAGAATTGAATTTATTAAAAACCTTATCTATAAAAAGTTGAGCTGGAATACGGTTTACTTAGAAATAAAACTAAGTATGTATTTACTTGGAAAAAATTGATGAAGTAGACGGAAAAGTCTGGTTAAAAAGATAACAGTTAGCTGGAAAAGCTATCTTATGAAATTTTGTAAAAATTACTCATCTTGAGAAATTAAGAAAAATATGTTTATGAATCAAGGAACTAATGAAATGATATTTAGAGAAATTTAGATGTATTTTTTATTGCTTTGGGTTTTTAATTTATATAGTATAGACTTTGGCTTTACTTAATGTATTAATACTATAATTTAAACAATAAATTTATTGAAAAGCTATAAAACATTAAGACAAAATTACGAACACAAAAAGTTAAGGGTCAAAACAACATTTTATTACTAATAAACTAGTTATTCTTACATTCTTAAGTTAATTTCTAAACAAATTTGTATTAATCTTACTATTATAATGGTAATAAAACAAAGTACCTGTAGATGTACCATCTTTATTGATTCCTTTTTTTTACTATTCTCAAATAATTACATTATTTTTTATTGTGTGCTTGACACTTGCATAATTTTTGTACTTGTATATTTTGTTATAACCTAACCATTCCATTGCGAAAGCACATCGAATTGGGCATACACATGTGTGTGTGTGTGTTTGGTTTTACAATTCAATGATCGGTCTTATATAATGACCCAGAAAAACGCAACGTTGGCCAAAGAAAATACAGTTTCTTTAATGACTTCTCCGCCGTTGCTGGTTGCGGCTGTTTATGAAAAAACTTCAGTGGCATCCGAGATCTAATAAAGCATAACAGAGAGTGTGCCGTGCCGCACACTTCCCCCTTCCTCCCTGCCCCCGTGGACAGCTCGAAACTGTTTCGCATTATGCTCGAAAATGGGTTAAGTGGCTTTCAATTTAGACACAGTGAAGGCACACACGAAAAAAAAATACAAAATAATGCGAACAATATTCAATTCCATTTGCGACTTGCCGAATGAGTCAAATGGGTCGACAGGGAGGGGGGAGTAGAGTCCGTGCCCGTGCCCCGCCCATGTGAACCACCACACTTCCGGCAGTCGATATGAATCCGAAAGAAGCATATATCGCCATTGAGTCAGCGGGTAAACGATGTTCGATGTGCGATCCCAAGACAATTTGTCATTCAATTGCATTTTCTGCTGGCTGGATTTCCATTTCCCCATCGATTTCCAAGTCCAAATCGAAGCGCAGTTGCATGATCGGAACATGGGGCATTACGTAAATTCTGTTATGGCCATTTAGCTTCGTACTCTTAGCAGTTCCAAAGGTATAACTACACTGTTCAGAGTGTAAATAAAGACAAAGCCAGACAGACGGCTGGCGAATGTTCCGTTTTCGTAACGCGTCAAATGACAATGGCAGAATTTATTATCGTTCAGCGCTCCGCAGCTGACTCAGCCCCAGAGAGGGGGAGAGGGGAAACTGGTGACTATATATACGGGTCGGGTCGGGTATGGTTATGGGTATATTGCAGCAAATATTTCCCCACATCGGCGACGGCGGCAGGGTGTCAAAAATGCCAGGCGCTAAGCGGCTTTCAATGCAACAATGGCCGCTGCCTAATCCACAGACAATTAACCCAAATGCTCGCTTGGCACGTGGGCAACTCTAACGTATTCTTGCGAAAATTACAGCAGCCGGAGACAGGGATAACACTGGGATAACAACCAGGTTATTTGCAAACAGCAAAACCCATTAAAAATCACTAAGGAAATGCGCCCAAAGACCATTGCTTGAATCTGAAATCAGTCTCTTGACATATTTCCCAAACCACTCGACAATCTCTGCTGGCTTTATATGGCTTGTTATTTTTATTTTCGTTGCCTCCTTAAACCTGCTTTATTTAAATGGAAAGCCATTAAAGAAAAAACACTAAAACAATTTACAGTGCATCGGCGCGGAGATCATTGCACAAGACGACGCCGTCATTTGGCGGCAGCTGGCAGCAGCAGGCAGCAGGCAGCCTTCGACTTCGGCATTTGAAAGTATCAGAAAGACTGGGCTGCAGTCAGTCTCTCGAGTAAAAATTGCCTCGGCCCAAGGTAATGGGCAATTAGCTGCAGCAACCTTCTGGGCCGCATTGGGTTAGTCAAACAAATGAGGCGAGCGGAAAAGCAAACTCCGCCACTCCGGCAAACCATGGCCGGTCAATGAGCCACTCTCAGATACAGATAGATATACAGAGATATACAGTTACAGATGCCATCGAGCAGATAGCCTTTAATTGGGTTTAACTGGCTGTCAATGGACACACAGTCAGCCAGCGGGGGGTGGTTACTGAATACATGAGTACAGGGGTGCAGTATGGGACAGGAAAGCATGAAGCATGATCAGGGCCCAGGGGTGGCATGATCAAGGGGGCAGAGAGCGAGCTAAGTTATGGTCAAGAGTCAGCAGGGGTGCTACTCGTAAATTAGCCATAGTGTAAGTATGGGATTACTAATCGCTTAGAGTTGTATAGATTTCTCTTTATTGAAACTTGAACTGTCTCAAAATCGTTTACGAAATGTGTAAATAATTAAATATAAATTATATTTGATTCTATTAAATATATTTTTAAAAGGTTTTAGCTCATATTTTGATGTAAATAAACATTTGAATACTTTTACAATAACTTTGCAATCCCCTCAGCTATCTAATTACTATGTAGGACAATATTTGAACAACTCTTCTTCGCTTTAAAGCAAATATTTATCTATCAGGCAATCGATATGCCATTATTAGCCCCACTTCCGACACATTTCTGAGTGGCCAACCGGGGAGCCCGATTTGAATTCGGAATTTGCAAAAATTTGAGCTCATTTCTGATGATTTCGCATGCCTCTCAGGTTTCCGGCACGCGTTAACGCATTGCCAAGTGATCGCAAGGAGCAACAAAGACCTCGCCACGTTTGCCCGATAAACATAATGACGATGTGGCGATTGTGACAAATTTCGGCGCATGCGCCACGGATACAGATACACAGTTACAGATACCGATAAAGAAACAGAAACAGATACAGATACGATGCGGATATGGGGCGTGTGTATCTGACAGATACAAGGTCTCGCCAGCCCTCGTTCGATCATTGTTTACCGCGTTGTTTTGCTGCCTCGCCCCTGCGGCCGCTGCTGCTGATCACTGCCGCTTATCAGACGCTCCGTCTGCCCCGTTATCGCTGTCCGGCGGTATTCCCAGGCTGCATTTTAAGCGGTTATGCCCACTTTTTGAGGTGGCAAGGGCAGCATTTGCCACAAAGATAAGTGCAGAGGCTATCTGAAGTTGGTGGTCGTCAGCCTAATCGGCGGGAACTCTCTGGCCAAATATTTTGGTTTCGCCTCATTTCGAAATTGGGGTTTTGAGCCGCTTAATCTCCGCTTCGGAGCGAGTGACAAACAAGTTTGCACTTTCACTTGAGCGCCGCAGCAGAAGCCCCGATAACCCACAACTGGTTGTGGCGGAGCAGCGAATGTGCCGCTGCTGCGGTCGCTAAGGTTCTGCCAGACCGCTGAGCAAACATCTTGTTCCATGGAATTTCAGTTGGAGCTCTGATAAGGGGAGACCTTACTCAATACAGGGAAACGGGGTCAAGCAACCCGCAGACAGGACAGTCCTGAAGAGGCAACTTAAAGTGCTGCAAGTATAGTATATTCAGAATAAGCAGTATCTTTAACAGTTATGATAAGTATCTCATAAAAGAATTCAGGCATTAATAATGTTAATTAATTTAAACCTAAAATCCCTAAAAATCATGGTTATATGTGACATTTTGCCAAGTTACAAATAAAGGAAATTGTTGCAAAAATCCATTAAATATCATTATAAACAAATTATAAATCAATGCAAAATAAGCAAGAATATTCAAAATGAAATGATTATTTTTAGAGATTAATTTGTTCATTGAAAACATATTTTCCATTAGTTTCTTTGTTTATTTATAAGAAATTTAAACTTTTAAAAAATTCAAAATAGAAGTTACTAAAAATGTTTAATTAATTAAAAAAATACAAACAGATAAACACGAAAAAAATAATGCTACTTTGCACTTCCTGTTGTTGTATCTTCAAGTTTAAATCTTCATTTTAACAAAACCATTCCAAGTTAGAAAACTCCAACTGGTCCAGCCCCTGTCCCGCCCCCCTGAGAGATCCGTGAACTACATGTGCAAGTGCTTCATCAAGTTTTAGTGTGTCCGCCATAAACACTGCATAAAGATGATGGCATTAAGTCCTAAGCCCAGCACAAATACCCGCCAGAAATCCCCGGCGAAGTGTAAAAATCCCAGCGTGAGCTCAGTTAGCAGGGAAAACAGCAAACACAGTAAACAAGAAAACATAGAAAACGATAAAAAAAAACACACTGGCAAAATCGGCAGAAAGAAGCTGAGGCTGGGCCGCTGCGTCATAAACAAGATAGATGCTTCTCTTAAGTCAAAGTTAATTGCTCTTAAATCAAAGTGAGCGACGCGATCGGAAAAGAGCAGGATGGCAAGCACACACACACACCGACACCTGTGTGCTGGTGACGATCGTTATATAAAGCAAGTTTTTGCGGAAAAGCTCAAAGATGCAGTCCGAGATATCACTTGTGTCTTTGAGTTACGTAAATGAGTTACTTTCGTGCGGGGGAGAGCGAGTGCGAATGCGAGTGCGAGTGCGACTGCGAGTGAAAGAGAGCGGCGGCGCACTGGGAGAGCGCAGAGTGCAGTGCAGAGATTGAGGTACATAAACAAAACGGCAAAGCATGCGAAAAGCCAGCACAAAGCGGAGAAACAAAAACAAACGTCGTGAGAAACCGGAAAATTAGCTGCCAAATGCCAAAGTATGTGTGAGCGCAGGCGCGAGAGAGCCGCCAGCCGAGTGCAAAAGCCGAGCAGCCACGAACCGACCCGAGCGGGCCAAGTTGAAGCGGCCCGAAGCCCGGCGGCCGCAACGAGCGCCGCACAGAATCATTCTTGAAAACGCGCGCGAACCTTTCGCACCATCACACCGCAGCCTGAGATACGAAAATTCGCAAATACCGTACAGCCGCACAGTTTTCCGCCACTCCGCCACCAAACTCCGAGGAAAAGCCAAGCGAAAAGCAGACCGGGAAAGCCCTGGAAGCCGAAAAGTGCAAGTGAAGTCGAAGTCGAAGTCGCAGTCGAAGTCGAAGTTGAAGTCGAAGTAGTGGTTCGAAGCAAGGGGCGCGTGTGAGCGTGAAGCGGGAGTCGCAAAAGTCTCAGAAGTCGGATAAAAACAAATTGGGAACGAGGCCTACTAGCCCAAATTCAAATTCAGCCAGTTGGCCGACAAAAGATCAAGCGAAAATTTGAATAATTAAAAATAAACACGCGCGCCGCGTGAGAGAGTGTGTGCGAGTGCGTGAGCGTGAGCGTGTGCGTGAGAGTGCGTGTGAATGCGGCGTATCCGTCAGATACGCGGCCCGCTGCTGACGCATTTTGCCAGACTACCGTTATAGTCGCCGCCGCCGCCGTCGCCGCTGCCGGCCGGCTTTTTTTGTGCCCAATTAACGCACATTCAACAAATAGCTACCGCTGCGGGGTGGGAAAATCAAGCTAAAACCAAACCGAATCCCAACTCAAAACACAGCGAATTGCGAAAAAAATCAGTGCTAGAAAAAATTAATAAAATAAAATAAAATCAAATAAAATACTCGTGCAACAGAGAAGTGAAACAGCGCATAGCGGCTGAGAGTTTATAAATAACTAAACAATATACAAAAAAATAAATTAAGCAAAATAACTGAATGCAGATGTTTGGCATAATAAGTGTCACAATCAATTGCTGAGCGTCGAGATCTTGAAAATAAGCGAAAAGGTGATTGCATAAGGAAATATCTATATATCTATAAGGCGTCGCTCGTAGTGCTCTGTGCGCTGTTACCAAGTGACCTCATTCAAGGTTGCCGCAGCGCAGTGCAGCGTAGTGCAGCAGTATCAAAACAATATCTTACGGATGCAGTTTACTTGGTTTCTCAATTAGCGCCCACGCGCCTCGCTTCTGTTTTTTGTTTTGTATATTTTCTTTTTTTTTTTTGCATACTCACCTGGTGCACAAACACACTTACGTATAAGGAGGGCTTACGAAAGCGGCTGTGGTCTGTAATTAACCTTGAATCGGTACTATTTGCGCCAAACCGCCCTGTGAACTATAATTTAATTGGGGTTCCGCTTCTCGGAAATCATTTAGCCTTCCATCGAATCGGATTTCCCGGTAACTTGCCACCGAATATATAGACAGAGATATTATTATTATTTAAAAAAAAACACCCGCCTTGCGTGACAGATGCAACAATGTTAGATGCAGATACCGAAAGGAATATGTGTACTTTCCATTTCGCCATTTGCTCAATTAGGAATCGCTTTAAAGTGCCCACACTGGGTCATTAATTTTTAATGGGATGCTCAATAAAGTTGCACACAAACAATTAAAGCGAATGACTCACTGAAAACGAAAAAAAAAAAACGAGCGATAAGAGTCCCTGACTAACCTGTCTCCTTGCTTTTTCCCCCCCTCTTCCAGGAGCCCATTGAGCTGAAGAAGCGCCTGGAGGAAGTGCGTCTGCTGGAATCGCGACGCTCCGCCCGCTTGGCTGACCAGGATCGCGACACGGACTTTGCCAGACTCGCCGACATGAGTGGCGACCGCCGCCGAACCACCACACACAGTATTGAGGTGCCACCGCCGCTGACGCCGCAGCACAAGTGAGTTTAAATCAGATTCGAACTATATATTAAAGATGGAATATTATGACTTTAACTCGTTGACTTTTTAAAACAACAGAAAATTTTTGGAGCTATGTTTTATTTTTTGTTTTCATTTTACTTTTAGGACTATTTTTTGTCTGTTTTTGTTTACTTGTTCCTTAGAAACTTGTAGGATTTATGTTTCATATTAAGTAACATTTTCGTCATCAAATGACTAAGCATTTAAACCATAAAATATAATTCTAAATACAGCCAAAAACTCATTCATTTTGTCTGCCTTTAAAGCTAGTATATGACAAGAAAATTGTGTATCTTTTTCGTAAAGACTTCATACCCTACCAGGTTTAATAATTTCTTTTATGCCCAACAAACAACATTTTGCCGGTTGTACCCGTTTTTATTCGCATTTTATTTCGTTCCTTCGCTGTTCGCTGTTCGTGTTGTCTCTGTTTTTGACTTTTACTGGTTTTTGCATAAATATGCAACGATTGGCGTCTGTGGAGACTGGGCCATATCAATAATTTATAAGTGGCGACAAATTAGCGGAACCGGCCAGCAAGTCACGGACATCGCCCGATCCATGTATAATATCTATAATAAAATTGTGTCTCCGTCTTGTCGCCCGCCCGGCTGCTCCCTAAGCCCGGCCACGCCCCAGCTATTTAGCATAGACGCCGCCACCGCCGTTCCTGTAACTGCACTTACATAAAGAGTTCCCACCAAAATCCCCCCGCCAAGAACGGATTACACTTGCCCACTTGTTCCTTACCCTTCCTCCTGTCTGCTTTGCTTTGCTTTCGCCGGGCTCCGCCGGACGGCAACTGATTGCAAAATAATTCAAATTTTCAATTACTACCCGCTCAGACGTCGCGACGACTACGTCGAACTTAAAGGCGGCGGCGGCGACGACGACAGCAACGACGACGACGACAAAAAATACAAAATACGAAATACTAACATTTGATTACGATGGCAAACAGTCGCGCCGGGTGTCATAGTCTAAGTGAATGCTCTTATCATATAGGGATACTAGAGCTTTAAGTTTCACCAGAGACTGCACGTGTAAAAGTAATAATTTTTATTAGTTTGGGAAGTTTTAAAATAATATTATCTCTTTGCTTTAAGAATGGGTATATTTGCTTAAAAAACATTAAGAAAGTGTGGCCATGTTAGGAAAAAGAGGTTAAAATTAGGTCCTAATAATGCAGTGTGACCATGCCGAGGGAATTTCTGTTAAAATTAGTACCTTTCTTTTGATTTTTGATAAAATCCATCAAAAACTAAATCTATATCTTTGTCTTGTCGCATAACCTAGTTCCATATCTCGTTTTATGCCAAGAAGAGCATTCAATTTCCGACTTTCAATTGAAGCGATTGTCACTTGCCACTGATGATTGCGTATTCCATTTCAATTTCAATTGATAAGCTTCGCGCGCCGCTGTCGAAACTATTAGTCAAGTGTGCAAAAAGCAGCAGCAGCAGCAGCAGCAGGCAGGCAGCGCTGAATGCCGGCCACGTTCTCAATTGATAATAAAAATAATAACAATAATAATCAAAATAAAGAAAGCAAAAAAAGAAGAAAAAAAAAAAAAAACACAGAGGAGAGCGAGAGAGCGCGCGGAACTGATGGTTGAAAACAAAAAGCGCAGGCAGGCGGCACAAAAGTGGCGCGTCATGACCAGCCATATGGCTGATAAGGGGGCTGGAGTGTGCAGGGAGGGGCTCTCTATAGTGGTGGGTGGTAGAGCAGGAGGCGTTCGGAGTACTGATAGGGAGGGGTATAGCAGGGGACGAGGGGATTGACTTTAGAGGGGCTTTTCAATTGCGTCGCAAAAGCCAGCAGCGACCATCCAAAGTCGAAACTGAAAACAGCTGGAAAAACTAAAACTGAGGCGGCAATGTTGCTGATGTGAATTGCTGCAGTTGCTGTTGCTAGTGTTGCTGCTGCAGTTGCTGTTGCTAGTGTTGCTGTTGCTGCTGATGTTGCTGTGGAAACTAAAGCTGATATTGTTGCAGTTGGAATTATGACTGTGATTGTTGCAGTTACGGATGCTTATGTTGGAACTGTTGTTGATATTGTTATAGGTATTACTGTTGGCATGTTGTCATTCATGTTGCATCTCTGAAAGTTACTGCCTTAGTGCTGCCTCTTAAGGTGTTGCTGATGCTTATGTTGCTGCCGCAGTTTTATGTTGCTGTTGGAGTTGCTTAGTTTTCTGTTGGAGTTGCTTAGTTTTCTGTTGGAGTTACTGAATTTTTATTTGGAATTATGACTCTATTGGTTGAAAATACTGGTGTTATTTTGCTGTTTAGGTGTTGCTAATGTTTATGTTGCTGCTGCAGTTTTATGCTGATGTTTATAATAGTGTTGGAGTTGCTTAGTTTTCTGTTGGAGTTGCCGAATTTTACTTTGGAATTATAACTCTGATGGTTAAAGTAACTGTTGTTATTTTTCTGGTACTTTGCTATTGCTATTCTATCATCACTTCTGTAAGTTGCTAGTAATGTTGCTGTAGGATGCTTCTGCGATGACTCTTAATGTTGCTGCTTTTGTTCCTTAGTAATGTTGCTCCTCCCGATGTTGCTCCTATTTTTCCCCGTGTAATTTCTGTAAACACTGACTGCTGTCGATGAAAAAAGAGCAACTGCAATGCGCCAAAAGCGACACAAAGTCAACAGCGAACGCTCAGCTCCATTCCGTTGTTGTCTGTAATAAAATTCAAATAAAATTCAATTGAGTTCAGCGCGAGTCGCTGCTGCTGCTGCTGTGCCAGTTTAATTTAATTAATTACAATGGCGGAGAGCGCGAGATGTTGTGGCATGTGGCACCATGTGTGCCTGCTGGGGGGACACGGCCACCCATTATGTGTGTGTGTGTGTTTAGCCGCAACAACAACTAAAAACTATAACAAAAGCCAAAACTAAAACTAAAACTGAAACTAAAAACGAAACTCAAACTGAAACCGAAACGGAGACCAAATAGTGGCGGGCGCTTTTTGCCGGGTTTGCCGCAATTTCGGTTTATCATTGGGACCGGTGCCCCTCCGGTTTTAAGTTGTTATTGTTTCGAATCCGCGCCACTGTGAATACGAATGCGAATGCGGAAGTATTTTTTCCACACTCACAGATACTCACGACACACAGATACGCAAATAAGCTGTAAGCACAAAGCTCTCCGGCTGGAGAGGGAGAGGAGGGAGCGAGAGTGGGAGTGCGGGCGCGGGTCTGTCGTCGCCATATTCTTTACGGGCTTTTGATAGAGCGAGCGGCAGTCGGAGTCACATACATACACACACGTGTGCAATGATAACAACTCGCTCACCTTGCGCGCAACACGCGCTTCTCGCGTCGCGTAAAGCGACGTAATATCAAACCCCCCTCCCATCCCCTCCGCACGCCGTAATCTGCTCGCTTCCCTCGCCGCATTCTTCTGCCTTAAATGCGTCTCTTTTTATTATTATTAATTTACATAGTTTAGCAACCACTCTCACCCGCTCCCTGCTGCCCCCACACATATGTAGTTTGAGTAAACAGAACTTTATTTTTCTCGAGCAGCTTTTCTTTCTTTCATTTCCCGTATTTGTTAATTTGCCGGGTAAACAAATCAGGGCTTAAATAATATTTACCTTTTGTGGGTTTTCAGTCACAACGAAAGGGTTTGATGTAGTCATAGGTTCTTTGGTTGATTCTTTAATAAAAAAATATATTATTAAGTAGTAATTAATTGTAAAAATTAGATATTAATTGTGGGGATATTTAGTGTTTAATTAACAGTTTACCTTAATTAAATTCTGAAAAAATTAAGAGAAAAATCTTAAATTTTAAATATTTATTAACCTTCTTTTCCCTCTTTTTTTACCCGAAGTTGCCATTGAAAATTGTACAACCCTGATCTATAGCCTTTTATTACCTGTCCCTTTATGGGCCTCCCATTGCAGTTGACAGACAAAGAACGCATAATGATATAAGAGGAAATAATGATAGAAAAAAAAAGAACCAGCAAAAAAGCAAAAAAAAAAGTGGTAGCGAATTAAATGCGGAAAAAAGTGGTAATAAATATAATAAGCGCGTAATTATCGCGTAAATGTCAATTTACGCGGCGAATGCGTTGCGTCAGTGCTAATTTTTAATGCTCGACTGATCCCCAGACCCCCGTTCTGCCCACCGCCCACCACCCCTGTCCCCTCTAACCCCTCCCCCCTCCTGGAATCGTTCGTCTAATGAAAGCGTGTAAGCGTCAATTGGCCAGGTTACTCAGTTATAGTTAGCTCTGGCAGTGCTGTTGTAATTGCAATGATTAACAACAGCAACCGCCGGGGGAGCATGCCCTCCCACCCGTACCCCTCCCCTCTGCCAGCAGCCGTTTATTGTAAAAACAAACAATATGGGAAAATTGCAGCAAAGCAAAGAAAAGCAAGCAAAAGAAAAACAACAACACATGCACAGAGGCCCCCCCCCCCAACAATAACAGCAATAATAAAAATAATTTACAAACAAGTTTACCGTTGCGAAAAAATAAAAAAAAAACAGAATAAAGAAATCAACAAAAAATACACAACAAATTCAGAACAACAATATCAAGCTGTAAATAATTATTCAACAAGTTTTTTTCTTCACAGCCATGGGAAAAGCGTAAAAAATATACAAACACATATAAGAAAATTGTCGCAGCAGTTTCGACATAATAATTAATAATTAAGCTCTGAAATTTACGAGATTAATTGGTTTACTTACTTGACTTAAGCTTTAGTTAATGTATTAGTCATGGCTATCGATTTGTGGCTTATTTTCAAAACGATTTCCAATGCAAATTGGCTGAGAAGCAACCTTTCAGCGGCTGCGAGAACAACTTTTCAGGTGACGTCAAGAAATTAGCAATAACAACGGGGGAAAGCTCACGACAAAAATCAACAACAACTAAGGCGGAGGGGGGTAAGGAAAATAAGGGGAGGGTGGTGGTGGGTTGAGGCAGAATTCAAATCCAAGTTGGCTGGCAGCGGCAATTAGCCGAGACTTGAAAAATATTTGCCAGTTTTTTGTTTAGCTTTGTTTTCTGCTGCTGCTGCTGCTGGCAAGACTATGTACAAATATTATTATGAGCGACTGTTTGTCTTGCCCTCAAAAATACGCGGAGAACAGCTCGCAACAAAAAAAAAAGAGAAGCAAAAACCGAGCGTAAAAAATAATACTTAATTTCAGTACAATAAAAAGTCAAGTCGAGCGCAAAAGTGGGTCAAAATTATTATTGAAGCAGAACAAAAACAAAGCCAGCGGCAAGGCAACGATAATGGCAATGCATCAGCAACAACAACAACAGCTAGAGGGGGGTGTGAGGGGTGTGTGAGGGGGGAAGAGTGCAAAACATTGGGGGAGAGAGAGCAAAAATTTATAATAATTTTCTAAGCGACGGCCCCTCGACGGCAAATTATTGAAATGCATTCGCAGTTCGCATTTTGCATTCTGCATTTCGAGAGAGAGAAAGAGGGGGCGGAAGAGAGACACTCCAATAGGAGGGAGCATATAACCTATATAGTCTGCCCCTTAAAACCATTTCCCGAAATCCCCCCCCTCTAGTCGCGGAAGATCCCCTCCCCGCCAGCTAAACGTATCCATTGCCGACGTTCCAATGAACGTAAACACAATTTCCCAATGTTCTGCACGAATAGTTTGTTTGATCGTAAAATTTTATTTCTGCATTCAAATCGCAGCAAAAGGAACGCGAAAAAAAGCAGTACGAAAATGATATTGCAGTTTTGTTTTGTGGGCCCGACTTGGCCCCTTCCCCCATCCCCCCACTTTTTGCTTATGATTTGGCCAAGAATGAGTTTTCGTGCCAAGAAGGAATCGGAATCGGAATCGGAATCCGACTCCAACTTTGAATCGATGCGGTTTGGCGGAAGGGTCATGAGTTCTCCCCAAAAGTGTTGGTGACTGTGGTCAGCCCTCTCTTCCCCCCTCTGACCGTAATTTGTAAGGCAAATAATGGGATTATCATATGGTATTCATACATATTAACTGTCAGCATTCAATTTAAATTTTTAGGAGAACCATTTAAAATGAATTTCCCAGCCCCTAGAATGCATTAATAGCCAAATTTTCAGCGCACTTCTTTGGGAGAAAATCAAGAAGAGGAAAATCGAATGCGAATGTGTTGAAACAATCTGTTGAAAGGCACTCTGACTGGATGCAGTAGCTGAATTTTTGTCAGCTAGTAAATTTTGAGTGTCCACAGCTAGCTCATGAATATAGAGCTAGATAAATAGGAAAAACAGAAAAAACACCAACAATAGAGTCCGAAAAAAGCATGATCAACAGTTGCTCATAAATTAAAGTTCGCCTGGGCCGCTGTGTGCCGATTTTCGAATCGCAGGCAATAAAATTTAACGTGCGCACTTATGACCGGGCCGAAAGGAGGCCGGCGGAAGGGGGCGTTGCAGCAGATCAGAGTACAGTCCAGACTGCAGGCTATATATGCAGAGAGAAAGCAAAAAAAAGGAACCTATAATTAATCAAAATAAAAATAATTTCAGGTCTGAATTGATAGAGTTTAAAGCTACCAATAAAAAAAGGAAGTTATTGCTAAGAAAGTCTTATTTATATTTTGTGTTAATTTCCCTATTAATTCTCTCAGTGTTTCAAATGGAGTACAGAGTTTCGAGTGCTGCACGCAACATTTGCTTTGCGGCCAAAACGCAAATTTCGAGGAACCAGAAATGTGTGCAAAATTAGATTGAATTGTTTCTCTTTCTGTGGCAATTGCAGGCCAAAATGGGGTGGCCTTTGAGGGGAGGGTGAAGTTCGGGGGGGATACATAATAACCGACCTGGTCTAGGCAATTTGATTGAGTTGTTTCCAATTGAAATGGCAAAAACGCTGCGGGTGTTGGCACTGATGTCTGACAGCAAATGACTGCGAAGCCACTCCGGTTTTGGTCCAAAACAAAAGTCATTTGGTCGAGTCAAGTCAAAAAGGCTGGCCAAAACCGCAGCGCAGCTCTGTAATTTGCAGTTACAGTTACAGATTTCTAGCCTGCCAGGCCAGTCCCGGACCAAGCCAGTCCGGACCAAGCCAGGCTAGGCCAGGCAGTGATTTGGCTTATTTCGCCCGCCTGCGGTTGCCGGAATGCCAATTGCCATGCAGTTCCTTCAACTTCAACTTCCACTTCAACTGCAACAGCAACAACTTTAGCATTTGCAACTCTTGGGGCTGTGTCAATTAGAGCTCCAGCTCGGCTAGGAGTCGTATCCTGGGCCCTGCAGCACTGTCATTGCATTCCGGTGCTGCTGACCCACAAGATTCCGTCAAATTGTCGTGTCACGTTGGCCCTGGATTTCCAGCGAATTTTGTCGAATTTGAATTTGATTTTGAATTTGAATGCCAATGCAACAACACGCCCTCACCTTGACTCGAACTGAGGCAATCAAGTGCAGGGTTAAATGCAGTTTTCATTGGGCTTTTCCCACCGCTTTTCCTCTTCGTATAATTAGGGTGCCAGAGCTTTTCGCTTGTTGTTGCTGTTCGCGTTGCGATTTGTTAATTGAATTAAATGCTGGCCGCGTGAGAGGGGTGAAGCGGGTCATCAAAATGCAGGAGGCAACACTGGCGTTGATAGGGGCATTGGGATCCATCACACACACACACCTGAGTGTGTGCAACCCATTTAGCCAAAGTGCACAGTGACCAGCAGCTAACTGTAAAAGCAAACGCACGTACAACAGCTCCGGGGCCTCGACTGGGCCAAAATGCACCACGACAGAGGCGGAGAGAGTGAACATCATGTCCCGCATGGTGGGCCAAACAACGAAGATCTTAATTGAAATTGACGTGGTTAATTGATTGGCTCTGACAGAGAACATTTAACCATAGAATGCACTTTTATTTGTCACATTAAGTTTGGTTTCGTGTCAGGGAATTAATTTGGTAATTAGACCTTAAAGAAGTTTATAAAGTAAGCCACTATCTCTTGCTCCTTCACTTTAGCTTTTAATTGCTGTCATAATCCCGCCTCGCTTTCCACTGTCGGCAATTCCCATGGTCTCGGTCGGTCAAGTACCGCTAAATTGTTGCTGCCAATTGAGGCAGCAACAACTGCGGTAAAAGTAGTAGCAACAACAGCAACAGCAGCAACGCTTCCTGACGCTCGCCGCTCTGCATGCTAAGCAGCCGAAGGCGATGCCGGTGACACATGAGCGGCAAAGCCAGCAAAAGCTGGAAAAGCGACAGCTACGGCCCACATACCGAGTGCTGGTGTGTGTGTGTGTGTGTGTGTGGTGTGTGCCACCGGCGGCAGGTGTGTCTATCTACCATTTCCCCCTCCTTTTTCACTCAAAACCCCTGCCGGCTCCTGTCTGGGCCACCACTGTCCATGGCCGTGTGACAACTGCCAGCTTGTTACGCCCTTTCGACTGTCACACGCTTATTGCTCTTGTCACTGACTGCTTGCTGCTAGTTGGCAGTTGGTTGTTCGCTGTTCGTTGTTGGTGGCTGCTGTTGCCGGCTTTTTTTGAGTGGGCCGAATGGCGGAAATCCTCTGCGTCACGTGTACGTGTACAGGCAACATTTCAAATTGAATTTCGCCGATTTATCAATTTACCAAAAGTAAAAACAAAAACCTAAGGAAAAGCAAACAAACAAACACAAAACAATAGAAAGTGGAAATGGCAATGGCAGTGGCACTGGAAATCGAATGGCTAATGACATTTTGGCCCAGAGTACAGTAGGTGCTTGTTGCTGCTGCCCCCCAAAAGGCAAGGTGCAAGGCCTGGGGGAAAACTCTGGCCAGCTTTGAGCCTTCCGTTGCCTTACAACGGCCGCAAGGAAAAGCCGCTCATGTCCGCGCATTTCTAATAGGCCCAAGGGGCACACCTCAGTTCAGTTCAGTTCAGCTCAGCTCGTCTCAGCCAGCCGCTCAAGTTCAAGTTGAGGCCTCCTGTTAGGCAGGGGAAAAGTGGAAAAGCGGACGAGAAAATGGCAAAAAAAGCAAACAACAAATGGCTGGAACAGAATCGACATTGGCGCGGAATTAATACGATTTTTATTCATGACTCTTGCACAGGAGAAAAGAAGGGAAATCAAATTAAACAATTATATTCTAAGGAGAATTTAGGCATTACTTATATTTCAAAAAATAATTTAAGCTAGAAATTTATAGAAAACTAAATTCAATTAATTTTCTTTGTAAATGTATACTCTTTACCCTATTTTTTCCAGTGTGGGGTGCTCGGAGCTGGGGAACTGGGCCCATGGGGCGATGGCCATTGCGATGGCGATGGCGATAGCCAATCTGCTTCAGGCCGCCGGCTGGCTTCCGTTTGCCGGAATGTGGTGACAATGTCTTCTTGGGCTTTTCTCTGCCCCTACCTTTTAACCAGGGCTTCGGATTCGGCTTCGGCTTTGCCTCTGGCTTTGGGTTTTCCCTCCAGTTTTTGTTTTGTTTTGCTGCCACAGACAATTGCATTGTTGTTGCTTCAACTGGCTCCTTGGCCGTTGTCGCAATGCTAGTAATTTGTGCAAATGAGCCTCTAAAAGGGCGTGGAGCCTTTCGGATTTGCCAAAGAGAGGCTAGAGCAAAGAGGGGTTTCGAACCGAAATAGACAGAGAAAAAAATGCTTAGAGCGCCATTCGGGTATGTAAACGATGTGGGTCCCCGCCGAAAATGAACAAGAAAGGAAAGCTGTTAAATGTTTTTCCCTCCATTTTTCCATTCGTTCGTTTTGTCTTCGGGATTTTTGCCATTGCTCAGGCCCAGTTTTTTGTGTAGTCCTGGGTCCCCGTTGCTAGTTAAATTAAATGATAATACCGTTTTGGCTTTAAATGTTAATTGAGTTGCCGACAACTAGCAGGCGAATGATTGCCAGTCTGGCCAGAAATCGAGCCGTTCCAGTCCCCATTCAAGAAACCAAAAGGGAGCACGTGCTCCGCCCAGCGCCGAATAAATAATAGCAAAGCGAAACCATAAAAAACGAGGCAGCAACAAAAACCGAAGAAGAAACTATTTACTACGCCTGCTCTGACGTTTCGTTATCTGCCAGCAAAAAAAAAAAAATAAAAAAGAAGCGAAAGAAAAAATTAGCAGAGGCTAAAAATCAAAATAAACCAAAAGTAAACATTCCGCTGGCGGCCATAAATGGGGTGATAAAGCGGAGAGCGAGGCGGAGAGCCAGAAACACGCCTGCGCCATTGAATTAACACCCCTTGCCATCCCCTTCCTCCTTGCCTCCCCTTTTCGCACACACAAAAAATACGCACACACATTTTACTGTTACGCATGTTTTCGATTTTATGCCGTATTTCACCTGCAAAAAAAAAAGAAAGAAACAACGTCGGTGTCTGTTTACCTCTCTTTAATGGCGCGCCACTACCTGGCTTTGGGGCCACCTTCACATCCCCAGAAAGCGAGGCTTTTATTTGCTTAACTCAATTTTATTGTGACTCTTTCTCTCCTCTTCTCTTATTTTCGCGAACGAGGGAGAGAAGATTGAAAAGAAAACAAGGCAACGCGGCACAAAAAATTATGTGTGTCAGACATACGGCACAAAAAATACACAAAAAAAAGAAATAATTAACAGGGACAACAACAAAAAAAGAGGTCGCCTTGTTTAAATAAAATAAACAAATAAAACAACGGCCACAAAAGGCACACTCGTATACGGATGAGAAGAAACTCCCAGAGAAGAGAGAGAGGGAGGGGGATGGAGGCCAATTGACTCACCTCACGCACAGCCAGGAAAGAGGCAACACAACTAACAACAAAAACAACATTACCTTGGCTAACAACAAGCCCAGGCACTTGTCTGCTGCCTTTTGGCCTGGCCAAAAATAAAAACAAAATACAAAATACGACGAAAAAAACCCTCGCACGCGGCAACGTCATATACATTTATATAGATCTCGCAGAAAAAAAAGGAAACCGAAAAAAACAAATCATAAAAAATGCCAAAAACAAATGTAGACACAAAAAATATTGAATAATAAAAAATGCGTAAGTCTATGGTGATACGAGTATATATATACATATATCTCTGCTTTTGTTTTGATTATTTGAATGGCAAATATGCTGAGATTTCTGAGACTTCGGTGATTTTGAATAACATTGCGCATACGCACCGTGGCCGAAGAGCTTGCTTCATAAATACTTGCCATTAGCATCGATCCACTTGCCTTTACACGGTTTTCCTTTGTCTGCAACGAAATCCGAGTCGTATTTACCTTTGCTCTTGTGTTTTCTTTGTCGTTTTTCATTTTTCAAATGAACATTTCCGCTTTTGTTGTTGCCGTTGACATTGGCTTGAATAAACGTAGATATGTGCTTTTTTACTGGCCTCTTATCGTGCAAACTGATAAGCTGAAAGCTCCTTTTGGCCGGGCACAAAAACCCTCAATGAAGTTTTGGTAACGAAAACACCTTTGTTGTTCTTGTCGTGGCCGTAATCACAGAAATCAGGCAACGACTTTTTCAAGGGGTTTCTTATTTTTGCCCGCGTATAAATTACACTTGAAAATTGTTTAGATTTTGATTGTCGATATCCGAAGAGGGGGGCCTTTTGTGTGTATGTGTCTTGGTAGCTGGGACTCGCACTTTCCCTATGCAATTTTGGTGAAAGTTTCCTTTAGCTAAAAACAAAGGCGCATCTCGGGCACGTGGCTAATTCAATAAGCTTTAATTGCAAGCTACAAACCGCATTGAAATCAAGTCGAGTTTCAGTGAATTTTCCTGCAATTTTCCACTAATTCCGCCGGTGCATGCAAACGACCAGGCCAGAGCTGAGCTGAGCTGAGCTTGGTCCTATCCCAGCCTCGTATCATATCGCATCTCTTACTTCCTGACACTCGGCGAACACAGCAATGTAATTTTGCTTTCAACACCTCTTTTTTCACCCGACTGACTGTTGATTGCGGCCAGCCGACGTGGGCAAATAATGGCTAACAAAGCAGCAAAAGCAACAGCAACATGGCTATAGCAATGCCCATTTCCCAGGCTCAAAAAGCTCAAGAGCTGGCCCCAAAATCGGGCGCGAATATATCGCATTTCAATCACGCGCCGTGGAGCCAGAGCCTCCTGCTCCTCTGGGGCAATTTAGCCTGGTCAGGAGGAGACCTGGTCAGAGAGCACAACATCCCATGTTGCTTGCAATGTTGCAACTGCCGCTTGCAGTTTATTAAAGTTGCTTTTTTTTTTTTTGCCAGCGAATGCTGCGCAATGGGGCGGAAAGCGAACGACGGTCTAACGGTACCGATTGTGCGCATTAAATGGCCACATCGTGATGGCCAAAATCCCCGCTCCCCTCAGGCACGCGCCTTTTGCCGGCCGGCTAGAAATGAGGAGAGAGAAAAAAAAGCCTAGCCTAGCACAGATTCGCCATGGCCGGGAAATGTCGATTTATGCGCGAATTTACTTTTATGCGATTAGCAACGATCGGCGGCAGAAATTTATCGCCGAGTTTAGTAAATTTAATTGGGACGACGGACAGCGGCAGCGGAAATGCACAGAGAGAAGGTGCCGAACATTAGACAAAAGGCTAAAACCTGGTAGCAGAGTAATAACATTTTATGACCAACTTTCGTCTTGGCCAGCCCGCGGCGCTCTTCACATAGCACAATGGCGTCGCAGCACGAGTTGTGTGTTTGGTGTTTCGGCCCAAAGCAGATGGCCAGGGCGATAACCAAGGCTAAAACGGAGGCAGAGACGGAGGCAAGGGAGTTGCATTCTGACTGAAGCTGCTGTAGGGTGCTCCCCGTAAGCCGCTTAAGTCTAAGCATCAATAATTGCTGCAGCTGCAGAGATGCATAAGCTGGGAGGGAGCCCTTTGTCAGCACCTGCAGGATGGGTGATGGTGGTGCTGGCTCCTAGTTAATCCTGGCACGCAGCGAGTCTCTCGTTGGGCCCATAACGACGTCTCAATCGCTCAATTATGGGAATGAGTATGCTTGAACTCAAACTCGTACTGGAAACTCAAACTGAAGCGGGCACTCAGCTTGATTATGGGAGCGCGCGTATGCCAAATCAGTTTTTCCGTTTCAAATGCTTTGAATTTATGGCATTGTCGCGTCTTTATTATGATCCTGCTGCATTGTGTGCGTTTTGCCTTTGTTAAATTTATTCGAGCATGAAACGCTTGCTGTTCATAAGGATATCTCTGATTTTGGCCAAGCGAAGGTTGCCCCAAGGTTAGAGCTTAAAGCCATCGCCAGAGATATGAGAAATATATGTATATATATCCACTCCGATGGCCTCAGAGCTCGAAAGCCAAAGCTTTGAGCCATGTGAGGCCATCGGAAGGAGGCCAATTAATGACGAAACAATAACACACACACACACATCTACACACAATGGGCGGAATTCAGCGGCCACAGAAATTAGTTAAATGGAAAAATAGTTTTGCGATGTTTTGCATTGAAATGCCGCTGGAGGCGATTATCGCTGGAAAGACCTCGTCGCATTGTTGTTGTGCAAATTACAACGACAACTGGGCGGTTGCTTTGATGTCTAAGCCATAGCTGCCGATGCCTGCGTGTCTATATCTTTCGTATATATACATATATATATGCTATATAGTATGCAGATGTTTGTTGTGCACTTTGTGGGGGCGGCTGATAAAATCAAGAATCAGAAGTGGGTCAAAGCTGCAACTGATTTGTCATTGAAGTGAATTGGAAATTGGGTCTGAATTTTTAAGCTTAGATTATTAAAAGCGAGTCCTTGTACTATGTTTCTTTTTTGAAACCTATAAAATAAATATACAAATACATAAATAAATAATCTCTTCAACTCCATACTAAATACCTTCTTTATGTTACCTTTTTAGCTCACGGAAACGTCCGCCCAGCGATCATCATGACTATGGCAGCGATCCGAGCAAGGATGACGTGATAAAGGCATGCGAGGCCCTCATTTCTATGAAGAATCACAGTAATGATGGTAAGTCAGCCCCCACTAAAGTTACCCCAAAAAAGATTCACTAATTCCCTTACCCTAACATCCATTCCCGGTAGGCCTCATGAACCTACAGAGCGGAGTGGCTGACATCCGGCTGCAGGGCTCCAGTCCCGGCAGCAGCTCATCGGCCTCCTGGAGCTCCGGTTCCGCCTCGCCGCCGCTGAGCGATGACGGCCACGCCCACCACAGCCCACACAGCCACATTATAATGTCGCCGCATGACGCGGCCAGCGCTCGCATACGCACAACATCCGTGTCCACGTCGGACGAGGGCATTGTCATTGACTTCAAGGAGGATCGCAAGAAAAAGGTGAGTGCTGCAGATACATCTAGCAGATGCATAGCACAGATAGATATACAGATAGATAGATACGCGTAGAATGCGGTCAGGAGAGGTGGAGCATGACCGTTTGTTGCATTTTAATTGCAACTTTGTGTATAGATTTTAATTGCCATAATTATGTAAATGTCGGACCGGTTGGGCATATTTTTGGCACGGCCACCATGGCGCATACTTGATGCGCCAGCGAGCACATTACTCATACGCAGTGTGTACGCCCAGGGAAAAAAAAGAGAGGTAACATACACATATACAGCGAATATAAATCGAAATAAATGTAAGAGAGCGCCCTGAAGCCACAGCAAGCAAGCCACTGCCAACGCATCAATCACACAAAAGGGCAATGTCAGCAGTTCGTTAACTTCACACACAAGCGAACAAAATCAATAGCCAGCTGGGCTCCGGCTGGGCTCTGGGCTCTGGCTCTTTAATTAATTATGTTTGAACTTTAAGGGCCTCCGTCTGAAATCAAGAACCGAAACAAAACTTACGCAACCCAAAGACACAGACAGCGAGCCCACAAAAAAAAGAACAAGAAATAATACTACAAAAAACCCGAACAGAAACGCCCCCCCTTTTAGCGGACAGTCAGCCGTTCCCCCGTTTGTTTGTCCACAATCTCTGTGTGTCCAACTAGTTACGGCACACCATGTGTGTGTTTGTGTGTGTTTGGCTATATCGTTTAGAGCTTTTAAGGGCTCTTAACAGCAAACACACAAAAACCTACAACGAGCGGCCCACAACTGCGGGAAGAACAAATAGCAAAGTGAGCAGCAGCAGCAGCAGCACCAGCAGCCGCGGCGATAGAATATGTTAACCTTGAAAGTCTGATTAGATTTTCATATGGTGGTTATTTGCTTTATTTACATTTATATTCCGGCAAGCCCAAAAGCACACACTGAGCGAAAAACGAGAAGTGAGAAAGCTAACACCAAGGCAATATAGGTTTTATAACATTTAATCATATTGATTTATGTCAATAACTCAAATTAGTATTTTGTATATATTTAAGGGTATTTCTTTTTGATCTTTAAACTTTCGTAGAGTTTGTTTTCTTTTAGAATATCTATAAATCTATCTCTTAGCCGAGACTGTATTTCTTTTGATAAACGAGCTAGGCCACAGCTTGACTTCTTCTTGCCCAATTCCAATTTAATTTTCCATTCATTTAAATTAGTCAAACTCAAGCTCTCCAGCTGCACTTTCACTTTCCATACCTGTTGCACAACCGAAAAGAAACAAAAAAAAAGAAACGCTGACCGAAAGCGTCAAACTTCCTGCTCCGCCGTCCGTGTCTGTGTCAGTTTTCTGTGGCCGGGAGTGCGCATTTGAATTTATGTCAGTCCCGCCAGGCCACGCCCACCCCTTGGGGGAGCAGAGAGAAAAAAAACATACAGAAACACAAACAAACAAACAAATGCACAAAATGAACACAATGGAAAAGTTTATTTTGCCAAGGCGTGGCTGGTTAATTGAAAAGATATATGCCGCATTTCCGCATCTTGCATCTCGGAGCGAACAGAGCCCAGCTGGTGGGGCTAAACGATCGCCGAGAACGAATGCAATTAATGTCTAATTGTGCGCAATTATTGTCAGTTGTCAGCTGTGTGTGATGTGCCGCATCAAAATGCACTCGAGCTGCCTCGGAATCCAAATCGAAATCAACTGGAGATCTTCAAGGCGGCCACGTGGCGCATACGTAATATTGAATCTCCAGCTGGCAGCTGACATTACTCATACGCACTGTTAGATGCATCAATGATTAACCTTCGCATGCGATTTAAATGGAACGGAATAAAATAATAATGTGAAACAATAGGAGAAGGCAGCCAGAAATTACTCATGCAGCGGCTTTTGTCTCTCTCACCATCATCATCATCGCCATCGCCATCGCCGTGCGGGTTATTACTTAAAATGCAGATTTATGTGCATTTACATTTTCCATTTACCATTTACCACCCATGACAGCCACCGCTTGCCTTTTAATCAAGGCCCTTTGCCATTGCAATTGCTGGTCGCAAGGCTGCCTGGCCTGCAGCTCGACTCTGCTGCCGCCCATTAACTGAAAGCCAAGCGGCTCAGCGCTGTGCCAAGGCAACGCCACCACCAACCACCAGAGCCACCAACCAGAGCCACCGCCACCGCAATGGGTGGTTAAGCGCTCTCCCATAAATCGCTCCGGCTCACCACACACACGACACACGACACGATGAGCTGGCGATGGCCGCCAAAAGGAAGGCCACCAGTCGATCCTGCAGGGGAATGTTAAAAGGCAAGTTGCCGCAAGGGCATGTGACAAGCCAACAATCAGGGCCAACAATTTGCGGTGACAAGTGCAAGTAACTCTGGTGAATCATAAACTGCACAGAGATACATAGCTTTCCCTAGAATTTCCCAATGCAATTCCCGCTTTTCCACTGAATTTTCGCCTTAATTGGACCGTACCCTCAGCATTCACTTTGTAGATGCGGCTAATTGCACACGCCATATTACCCAGTATAAACTTTTCAAATTCCAACTATACTATAGCATAGTTTCTGTTTTTCCTAGCTATTTTTTTGTTGTTTTTGTTTTTTGTTTTTATTTCCAACTAATTTGTTTTATAATATCAAAAGGCAACAAAAACGCCAAAGCCGAAGCCAAAGCCAAAGCAAACTGGCAAATTATAGTGCAGCGGCCAAAGCAGACAGCGCGGCGGGTGATTCAGGGCTACCCCTCCGCCCTTCACTGCCCCTTCCCGCTCCCCCCCCTTTACAAGGCGGGCGGCTGGGGGGAGGGGGCGGGCGTTGCGGTTAGCTGGCATTAAGCTTTTGCAATGCCTGACAGTTGAAACACAAAAACAAAAACAAACACAAACACAAGCAACAAAGCGACGGGGAAACTGCATTCGCGGCCAGCCAACATGGCGCGGCACACGTGTCGCAGTGTGTATGTGTGTGTGTGTGTGTCACACTGAGAAAAAAACCCCAGCAAAGTGCTATGATTCTTCATTTGAGAAAACTATTCATTAATCATAACATTAGAGGCACACTCAGACTTGTGATTAACTGTTTTAATTAAAAGCAAATACTTGTGTGAGCCTAATATGTATTTATTTCGTAATTACACAGCAAGAAAAAGGGGAAAATTGATTTCCTTTATAAATGGGTTCTTGGTAGCTAATTTTGAATTTATTTAAATAATATCTTGGAGTCTATAGATACTTTCTTCTTGGGAATTAGTTCTTTTGAGTTGCTTAGCAAGATTTTAATTTGATTTTGAAAATGATTTTAATTTATTTTGACTTGACATATATATTTTCTAGACTTTTATTAAATAACTAATTAATTAATTTTAGACTTTTTATAAAGTTTTATGACCATATATTTACAGTATATTTTCAAGCTTAACCTTAAATTTAACTCATTCTCAACTGTAATATTAAGGGTTCGTTTTTATTGAATTTTCATGGGAATCAAATCTTATATTTTTTAAAGAACATAAGATTCTTGATATAAGCAGATTCCTAGACTTATTTTTCCTAAGTGTATCTATGTGCTTTGGCTTAGCAGCTTTTCCCTTTTTTTTGACAAATGTGCACGAGTTTTGCAGCTGGCATCAGAAGAGCGAGCTAACACCCGTAGCAGCAGCAGCAGCAGCAGCACCAACTGCATTTGCATTTATTTTTGAACAAGCCTCAATGCTGCTGCTGCTGCTGCTGGCGGTCGCTCTTTAAATAAGCTTTAATTTATATTTATGATATCGTGATTCGCCTCACCTGCGCCTTGGCTTGCCATTATTTCGTATTTCGCTGCTTAACTTTCTGCACAATGAGTATTTTTATTTTTAAACCGAAAAATAAGATCGGCAGCGGCAGAAATATGGCAAAATTTAATTAAAATCCGTACGAGTGCCTTTGAGGGGCTCTGCAGCAGCAGCAGCAGCAGCAGCAACCTTGGAGCGACAGCAACACCAAAAGCAACAGCAACATTCACTCACCACACACTCGAGCACCTCAAGCGAGCAACAATTGCTTTGCCTTTGGCAGCCGCACAGCATCGACGTCAGCCCGAGCGGAGTGTGTGTGGTGTAGATGTGGTGTGAGTGTATTAATTTCACTCATATGGCTGTTAACCTTGAATTCTGATTAGGAAGCGATTTAAATTTATCTATAAGTCATTTTTCTTGGCTCTGGCACTCGCCTTTCATCCGCTCGTTCGCTTGTTCGCTCGCCTTTATTGAGTTATTATTAAAAGTTAATTGTGCCGCTAAAAAGCCATTTGGACCTATCCGCCGCCCCCTTCGGTGCCTCACCTCACCCTTCGATGTGCAATTTGCGAGGCATTAGCAACTGCAAATGACTTGGCCAAAGTGTCGACATCTTGGCTGCTGCGTTGGTAGATTAGGCAACCCGGCAGCAGGCGGCGGCGGCTGGGGCATGCGGGGCGTATGAGTAATGACTGAGAAGCGAAACAGCTGGGGCGCAAATGTAATTACACCTTAAGCAGCAGAATGAATGTAAGCTAGGCAGCCTACACCCAGAACCCCTCAAGGGTTAGCTAGATATATATATATATATATAAATATAATCGGGAAATTTATTACAAAACTTTACTGCAAATATTTGTAAATATTTCATCCATTTAAGCGTCATTTAAACTTATCAGCAAAGCTGACAAATGCCTCACGTCTCGGGAATTTTTGCATTCAACAACAAGCCAAGCAACGCCAAGGGAAAGGCAAAGGCGAAGGAAATGGAAATGGAAATGGAAAATTGCTGCCGCAATCCGTCAAAAGTCAGTTGCAGGAGTGCCCGCACACACACACAGAGGCACTCGTCGTGCGTGCCAGAGTGTGTCGTGCCGTGTCGTCGGTGTGGGAGAAACGAACTCATAAATTTGTCATAATTGCAGAAATGTGACTAAGGCAAATGGCACAGCTAAAAATGCAATAAAAATAAACGTACGTATTGCTGGCTACGTACGCAGTTAGCGGGTGGCCAGGCGATTTTCCGTATTGGAAAAATGCATATTCCGCTTTGGCCCGATCTGTGCCAAGTGCACATACGATGCAGGCGGCAAAGGCGGAAAAGTGGAAAAGCAGGCAAGAGCAACAAATGCAGCGCCAATTTTCATGTTCAAGGTGACAAAACGAAACTAAACGAAACGAAACAAAACGAAGCCAACGGACACTCGAGCCAAAAGCTTTAGCTCATCGTTTGGCCTCGTTTCCGTTTTGCTTTGGCTCTCCTCAGTGGCCATTGCCGTGTTTTTTCTCCCTCCGTTTCTGTGTTGCTGTATTTTTCTGGCTTGCTGCAGCTTGAACCTGGCTATATTTGTCATCGCCAAGCAGGAAAATCAGGGAAAGACCACCGCAAAAGTAAACATTTCCCTAGCACCAAGCAAATGCAGTGCCCATTTCGGCCCACTGTCATCCGCATTGGCAGAGCCCGAAAAAGAGCGCATCGCCGAATGCGGAATTTGGCATTGGGCTTGGTGGTCCGCGCCTCTGACACACTTAGCCAGCCTTCTGCTTTTGGCCAGATTCGATATATGTATGTGCACGATGCACGATGCAATATAAATATAGACAGGGGAAAAGCGCTATAAATCGTTACAAAAATTCGTTGGGAAGCGTTTTAAGATCACGAATGATTGATTTTTATTTTTGTTTAGAAAGCGATTTAATAGAATGAGACTTTTAATGGTTTTGCTTAAACAAAAAACAAGACAAAGTCGTAAATAAGTGGCTAAATTCCATTTTGGTTAGGTTTTTATTAAGAAATTTGATCAAGAAATGTATTTAATCGAAAGAAATGGGAATTAAATTGACTAAAAGGTGCAGGAAATAATTTAGAATTATTTTTATGCTTAAATAAATGTTTAATTATTTTTTAAATTACTATTCCAGCAAACATAAGTGCTTTGACTCAAAAAGACTTAGTTTTCTAAAAGAAAAAAACTTAGATTTCTAAGATTTTACCCGAAATAAATAATAAAATGGTATTAAACCCTCCTAAAATTAACAGAAGTCTGCTTAAAAATTTATATATTTATTTCCCTGCTTTTCAAATTCATTCTTTACTCTGCACTTAATGTTCTGACATATATCTCGGTCCGATTTTCAGCCAGCGACATGAACAAATCGTTGTTTGGCCTTTTTACATTGTGGTCAGCGGCATGTAATCGAAATGTTTGCGAAACATCTTTTGGCAAACGTTTGCCACGAGCCCCGAGAGGCACCCCCTCCCATCCTCCCTCCTCTGGGGGAGGTTCATTTCAATTTCATTTCATTTCGCCCAGGAAGCAAAAACAATGCATAAAAAGAGAAAAGTTTTTGCAAAAACAAAGAGTTGGGGGCCAAAAGGCAGTCGAAAGAGGGCAGCCCGGCGAATTGGCCTAGTTTCGTGGCACGGAACACAACAAAATGGCGGCCCTTGCAACTGTTGTCGTGGCTGTACTTTTTCCACCCATACAGCGGCGCGTGGAAATGCAGTTTTCTAGGTTACAGCACACAGACGCACACACACTTGCCACACTGTTGCAGCCAAATACATACATTGCGCCGGCCGGCAAAAGCGAATGTTGCGCAACAAACGCTAGCCATGAAAATGCAATCCGCTCTCCGGCTCTCGCTCTCTCTCTCTCTCGCTCGTGTTTCCCTCTCTTTCGCCCGCCATGCGCACTCGCTCACTTCACTCACTTCCGCTCAAATCGCCGCAAAACACACACACAGATAAAGGGGGGATGATGCACTGGGGGTCGGGTGGGCCTCCCCCCAAAAAAGGGGTTTGGGGGCTGGGAGGTGCAACGGCACGTGTTCGCACACAAATGCAAGCGGCAACGTCGACTTCGCTGTCGCCGCTCTGACGTCGTCGTCGTTGTTAGAGGCAGAAAAACGGAGGGAAAATGGCAAGTGGAAAATGGAAAATCTGGCCACAAATTGTGGGCTTATTGGGCTGCTAATTATATTAAATTCCTGGTTTCGAGCTATCGTCAAATTAAAGCCCAATTTACACTTGCCATTTGCATTTTCATTTTCATTTCCATTTAATTTTTTTAATATTCTAAAGCTTGGATGAGAAAATGGGAAATGGAAAAGCTGGCCACATATTCAAGCTTATTTGCGGTTTATATATATTATTAACAGACGATTCTGGTTTGAGGGATTGTTGTATTTTTCCAAACATTCCTTTTCTAATTAAAATTGGAAACTCTGGCCAAGTCTTCTTTTTGAATTAATGTTTCCCTGTCTTGACATTTCCAATGTGTCCAAAAACCCAGTTAAAACTTATATTACCAAAAATTAAAAGAAGAAAATGGGAAAATGCCTTTTGTCTATCAAAAACTAAGGCTTAGTAAAGCTCTAACTAATTTTTATTTGACTTTCTGGCTTTAAAAATCGTTCTTTATATTTATTGTGTTCATGCAAGTCATAGACTTTCCTTTTTTAAATGTTCTTAAATCTTAATAAAGCTTTAGCAAGTTAATTCCCGTTTGAGAAATCGTACTCCTCTGATGTCATATAATCACCATATAGCACATCCCTCATTATCATACCCAATTAAGCTCCCGAACAATTCCCACAATTCTGCTGCTATCTTAAAGCCATAGATCTCCGAGAACCACTTCATCCAAAAAGCCTTCAATTTATTCCGCTCAAAATTTGTATCATAATGAGCTGCATTCAGCTAGAGATAGGGGGAGCTTCGGCGAATAATATTTATGAGATTTATTCGGTAGCTAAATCATTGGCTAATGACAACACATGTATTTTCGCTCATACTTAAATTTCCATTTAGCTGGCGGAGGCGAGTTTTGTTTGCTTGCAAACAAGCTCGAGGAAATATCAACCATAAATCTGAACGTTTCACTTGTCAAAAGCGGAGACTTGGTCGTGCCTCTTCCTCGGCCGCTGTTTTCTTCTGTTAATTGTACAATAAACAATTTGAAAATGTGAATGTGAGTGTGAATGTGAATGCATCGGTTCGGCGTTGGAATTGTTTTGCGGTCGATTCACTTTTCATGGCTAATTAATTTTCGCATTGCGCAAAATGAATTAATAATGCCATGAATATGCAAACGTGCGAGAGAGTATCCCCCGCAAACATACATATCTCGGCGTGCCAGTATGCTTATACCTGTATATACTATATACTATATATATAGTATATGTATATATATCGAAAATTTATTGTTGGCGTCGCCGCAGTCGCCATAATTAAAAGCCAAACAAGCGGCAGGCAGCACAGAAGCAAAGCCAAAGCAGCTCGCCAGGTGATTTCATTTGCAGGCAGCTCCGTTTTGTTGCTTTCTGTTTTGGTTTTTTGATATGGCAATCTTCGTTAATTATACGCTTAGTTGACTGATCAGGGGGCGGGACAGGGGCAGGGGGTGCGGTTGCGCTTGGGGGTGTTGTTTGTCGAGTGGGAAAACAAATGCAGGCCGCAAACAATGTATCGCAAAGTGCCCTGCTTACATCACTAGAGAATGGCGATCGGTTTGCCAAACAAATGCTATTCGCACACGCCCTTACTCTGCTCCCCCTGCTTTTTGATGGGATGATATTGTGTGAAATAATGCCCAGTAAGTGATGGATTATGAACCTAGGAACAGAACACGTGCCATGGAAAAGTTTTCTGGGAAAAGGTTTTGATTTAATAATGTATTTAAATGAAAAATTTGACCTAGAAGATATAATATCAAAAAAGGGAGCATCAAAAGATATTTATTCTAAGTTAAAATTCAATTTAGTTCTCTTTAAAAACTTTTTTGAGAAATTTTACCTCATTTCATATTTAATTTAAAATTTATTTCTCCTTCTTAACGTTCTTAAAACCCTTTTACAAAGTCTTACTTAGTTTGATAATTAATTTTAACAGATAAAAAATAAATTAAAAATTCTGAAAATAATATTAAATTGTAAAAATATTTTTCTCCTTCTTAACATTCTTCAAATCACTTTAAGCAAGTAAATTAAAAATTCTGAAATAAATAATAAATTGTTAAAATATATATTTCCTCTTTTTAACATTTTTATAAACCTCTTAAACAAGTAAATTAAAATTGCTGAAATAAATAATAAATTTTGAAAATATATTTCTCCCTCCTTACCTTCTTAAAAACCCCTTAAAGAAGTCATATCTCGCTTGATAATTTATTTTAACATATAATAAAGACCAAATTAAAAATTTCAAAATAAATACTATAATGCGCAATTATATGGTAATTTGATATGCACCTTTGATCCAGCCTGAGTGATCTTTTTTCCGAGTGCGCAGCCAGCCAAGGCGTGGGCAGCAGCAGAAAAAAAAGTCCAACGACAGAGCAACAGCTCGTTGACATTTGCATTTGGGTGTAGATTGTGGGAGGCTGATGCTGGAGGATGGTAAAGGAGGGGCGGCGGCTTAATTAAAGCAGAGCAATAACGCCGGCACGCCTCGCAGCTTAACATTCCCAGCGTCGCACAGATGCGCACCACCCCCTCCTTCCCTGCTCCCCTTTGAGCCCCGTGGGTAAAAGTGCATTGAAATTCAAATGCCGGCAATGTCAGAAAATGGCGCTAAGAGGCGGGCGAGGGGCCGTGGCATTTGACTTGGTGCTATGTGCAGCGGGGCAAAAGTCAAGCTCAAGCGGAATAATGGGTTATATCCGAGTCAGCCATAAATCACTAAAGATGATAGCATATATAGTCTTTGCAATGCGGTCATAATTTATATTTTTAAAGCTCAAAATCAGCGCTCTTTCTTGGCAAACAAATTATTCCATCCACGAAAATGTTTGCAACAAGTCAGTGCCAATTCGGATTTGCCACCTCCAAGCAGCCAAACATGACAGAATATCTCGTTTTATTCTCGTTTTTAGCATACCAAATTTGTCATGACAACAAATATATATATATATATATATAGTATATATGGCAACATCAATGGGGTGCTGACCAGCACCGAGCGCAGTCGGGGGAAAGCAGAAAAAGTTGGGAAAATGCCGACAAACAAACTCATACACACACAGGCAGAGGGGCACACACGTACACACATTAGTTGGCAGCGCTCGAAGGAATTGCAAATGTATTCAAGGTCAGGGCAGACATGAAAAACGAGAAACGTCGACTGAGGCAGAGGCAGAAACAGAAGCAGAAGCAGAGGCAGAAGCAGAAGCTCCTGCTTCTCCCCCTTTCGACCAGCGAAAATCGATATGGCAACACTTTTAAGGGTTGCGGCGAAAAACCCACGCAAATCCAACCCCTTACCTCCCGTCCCTCTTGGCAAGGAGGAGCATCAACGTCATCAGAGTGGTTCAGTGGGTCGTCATAAATAACGCTTCGGGTTTCCCGCGCATTTTACAGAGAGGCCCAGCGGGAGATTCTCAACGATTCTCCGGTTCTCTAACTGGAGTCCAGCAATGCGCAGGCCTCGCTCTCTCCTGGCTGCACACGAGTTGAGTGAGTTTTCTCCATTTTTCTCTAACCTTCTCCGGCGGCGAATTTTAAATCGGGAACGATTTTAATTATAGCCAGGCCCAGGCTCTCCCCCCGAGAAGTCCCGCCGCCTCGAATCTAATTAAGTCCGGCCAATTACACGCAGAAACAACACCGGCGACTGGCAAATTGAGTTTGACTCCAAGCTTGAGTTTGGGTTGCTTTTTTCCGAATCGATAAGGTTTCAAGGTTAGCTTGCGTGACACTCCCGCCCCGAGCAACAATTTCTTCTTTTATTTTATTTTCTTTTTTGGGGGGTAATTGGAAAAGTTGACTAGAAGAAAATGCAGCCCTTCAGAAAGCCCAAGTAAACGCAGTAAACATCGGGCTTAAGCTGGTGCGTTGCGTGCGCCATCATCATTATGGTGATTGTTTGTATAGAAATGATGGCGACGGGCTGCCGTGGCGTATGAGCAATATTTGATATATGTATCGATTTTTGCGCTCGAGAGCCGTGCAAACCCGTTATTATCATAATTATTGAAAGGCAGGAAAAGGAACAGCATTTACAATGCAAAATGCAAATAGATTTTATATTCAAATTGTCTCAATACCATCTAACGTCTATTTTTCGCTCTTCTAATTGCAGGTGAGTAATTTGTCGCTTTGGACAGGCTAATGCCTCTAATTGACTTCTGCGGAGTGGAAACGCAGTCGAATCGTACGTACCCCTCTACCCATATACTATATATATATTGCAAAAAGCCACTTATCTGCATTTATATTTAAACATATCCGTGTGGGCAGTGTGTGTGTTGAGGCGAAACAAAGTGAAACCTTGACATGTCAGCGTCGGGTTTTTGTTAAATGAATGGTTTGCTGGTTGTATCTCAATCCCAGTCAGCGGATTGGAAAGTTGCCCCCATACCAGTTTCTAGACTTAGGAGGGTTCCGGACGACTCCGAGCTCCGTGCTCCGAGCTCCTTACTTCTTGCTCCCTAAAAGTATGCCATAGTCTTTGGCAGGATCCTTCAGACTCTACGCCTCGTTGGCTTTAATTAGCATTATGACACTTGGCCCAGTCTAGACTTAGTCCGAGCTATTCCGAGGGATTCATGAATTACGGCCGGAATGAAATTCTGAAAATTCTGAATACGAAAAATACACAGAATGTGCATAAATCAAGGCAATTTCGGTGGCTGTTGGCCAATTAATTGGCGAGCATAAATCAGAAATGTTTGGCCAACAAACAGTTTTGTGCAAACACTGCAATAAAAAGTGTTTGCTTAGCTGGCGCTGGCTTTGGTTACGGAAATGTGAGACCCCTCCAGGGGAAGGAAGGGGGTGAAAGCATTATTTGCCGCCTGGCAACCGAAAAACCCCGAAATTGCAATGCATTTCCAGGAACAGCGTCGGGCAATTACTCACGGGGCAGCAGCAGAGTCTCCCGCGGAGCAGTGCGAATTTCGTAGCTATACCGTAGCTATATCTCACATACACACACACCTCGGCCGCACAATAATCATAATAATAAAATAAAAACCGCTGGCCACTTGGCCTTGGACTAGGTTGATTGCATTCTAGCGGTCAATGCCGTCGGTTGCTGCCGCCGTCGTCGCCGTCGTTGTCGTCGTTGCCGCTGACTAACAACAACATCAACTGCGAAAATTGAAAACGATCGCTCGCCTTTCTCTGCCTCTCTCTCTCTCTCTCTCTCCTGCTCCCTCTCGCTGATGTATCAAAAATTTCGTATTTATTTGTTTTTATTTAAAACAAAAATCTTTTTTCTATTTTTTCGATTTGCAATGACAAAAGAAAAAAAAATATAGGAGAAGCCAACAAACAACTTGTTGTTGCTGTTTAAAATCAACAACAGCAGCAACTATTTATAAAATGCGCTTGCCTGGCCAAAGTATCTCGCGCGTGTGTGTTCGTATCTGTATCTGCACCCACACACACGTACACCTATTTCCCCTGCCCGTAGCCAGTATCTGTAGCTGTAGCTGTCGGTGTATCTGTATCTTAGTATCTGTATCTGTAGCCCCCGTGCGCGACTTGCAATGCCGGAAAGCAATAGCTAACGTCGTCAGAGCGGCGTTGTGACGCCAGCCAAACGCTCCGGCTGCCAATGACGACAGCTCCCGTAGTAGCGAGTATCTCGGTATCTTTTGGATACATTTCAAAACAAAAATAACACGCCGAACCGCTCTTCGCCGGTTTACCTTTGAATGGCATTTGCATAACAAGTGCCGGTCGATCCCAGCCTGTCCCCTTTTTTTTAAAGAACCAGAGCCAAAGAACTCCTCGAGAGCCCTGCCCAATATGTCCCCCAGATGTATGAAGGATCTGGATACTATATACATACATAAATAATTCAGAGAGCGGATTTTAGAAGACGATTATTCGTCGTCAACTTCTGTTTCCAGGCCACAGTGCATTCAACCGATGCCAAATGCGAAATGCTAAATGCTAAATGCGAATTGCTAAATGCGAAATGCGAAATGCGAGAGGTTCGCTCGCCCCAGCTCGGTTCATTCGCTTCTCGCAAATATTTACATTCGCAATAACTACGGGCCAGGCCGGCAGTATTATTAACCGCAATGCCCAGCAATGGCTGCGGCATACAAATCGCTATATTTGCACCGAAAGAAAAGATCAAGATCAAAGCGATGTGTCTCCAGATTCACTAAACCATTTTCTGCTAACAATTCCGGTTCCGGTTTGCATTTATTCATGATTTATCAGTGAATTTGACTCAATTTTAATTAGTAAGTAAGAAAGATACATATATAAATAATGTAAATTGAATCTAAAAGTTATAACGGAAATCTTGAAGAAATAAGGAAAAACCTAAGAGATATCAATAACATCTAAAATATATAACAAACAAATCTAAAAGATATTAAGGTAATCTGAAAGATATAAGGGAAACCTAAGGGATATCATAGAAATCTAAATTATGTGAAGAAACTTTGTAAGATGTAAGGAAAATCTAAAAGATATTGGATACAGGAAATATAAATGATGTAAAAAAATTCAAGAGATATAAATGTATCTGTACTTTGTAAAGATATAAAGTGCATTATATATCATTGTAGAAATATCTTTAACTTTAGCTAAAAATGTATTTATAAAAATACAAAAATTCTATATATTTTCTAGCAATTATTTTCATACCTTTTCTTGGCTAATATTTTACTTAATATTTACTGCAATTTGGAAATTCCGTTTATATTTCCTGTTTTTGCTTTGAATTGTTGTATTTTGTTTCTCCTTTTTGGCCTGGCCAGCATAGCGGCCAATGATAAATTACCACTTAGTGCTTGGTCTTGGCCAATCGGTTTTGGATACGCTCAAGATCACGTCATCGCCGAAACAGGTTGCAATTGATGGGTCGGTAGCTGGAGGAATTAAATAATTTACGGCCCGGAGAGAACAGCTTTCTCGAAAAGATAAGCCAATAGCCTTGACTCGAGGCAATCGGTCAGGTACTGGAGTCAAGTGTACGGGAATTTCTCACCGATTTCGTTGGCCTTGCAATGCGATTTGGCTTAGAGCTCCGACCAGGCCACTTCCTGTTCGCTCCAAGTGTCTGTGGGCGCAGTAAGCTCTGGTGCTCAGGTGTCTAGCTGCTCCCCAGCTGGCATGATGAATGACTGCAACATTTATAAATATATACGGTGCAGGCAGGCATCATCATCATAATGAAATAAGCTAAGCATAACAAATGCGTCGAAATATTTGCGACAGGTTGCAATCGCCGCAAAGAGCGAACAAAAGGGGGAAACACGAATGAAAAAAAAATTATATAAAATCGGCAAGCGAAAAACATCGAGGCAAAAACTCGAGTCACTCAATGTGCATGGCCTTGAAGATTTCGCTGCAAAAAAAAAAACAAGCAACGAAACAAAAACCACATAGAATGAATATCATAAAAATATTCACACAAAGCAAAACTCGCAAATAAAATAAGCAAAAAAGAAAGAGAAGAAAATAAAACACAAAATAATTATAATGAAAGCCACTAATTTGCGAATGCATAAAATGTGGACACAACTTTGGATTAACTGGCAATTTGCATCGGCATGTATAGAATATCATAAGCTGATTGATTTGCCATTAGTACCGATGCCATGCCAATTAAGCCCTAACTATCTATACATATACCATATATTATTGAGGTATTATAATAATTAACTAAACGTAATGTGATTCCCCAGACAACTCCTCCGCTCGCACTCTCTCTCTCAATCTCTGGCAACTTTCAATTATGGCTTTTTAATCGTGTTTTGGCGGGTCAAGTGGCTTTTGGCCAAAATATTGATTAATTGCAGTCAAAGGGGTTAATAGGATTACAAATTGTTGCTGCTGCTGCTGCGGTTGCTGTTGCTGTTGCCCAGACCGCACGCTAGATGGCGTGTCGGTGATGGTGGTGGCCGTTCGTCAGCGCTTTTGACAAGTCAACAAAACAAGATTTGACTGCGCGGAGATTGATGGCGAATGAGTTGGCACCTGCCATTCGCCATTGGCCTTTAAGCCGGTAAGTATTTTTTGCAAATCTCCGCAAAGCCAAAAGGCTTGCCAAAATATTTACCGGCAACAGCTGGCTTTGCTGCGGTTCCTCGCTCAGTGTCATTAGCATTTCCCTTTTAAGCCAACCATCCATCCATCCCACAGTTTGAGGTCAGGCTGGACTGCCATGATTTTATTACACGCGCCGTTGTTATTATTTGAAATCCGACCGCTGCAATTTGTGTGTTTGCGCCTTTTGTTTAAGCCAACGGGAATTTCCACTGCCACAACACACTGCACTCTAATTGCCATTGTGTACGGGTATGGGTATGGGTATGGGTACGAGTATGACTATAACTGCTTTGCAAAAAGCTTCATCATCATCATTACACGGGGTTTTTTTGCATTTGTGCAGCTTTTGGTTTTGTGTGTGTTGTGTTGTGTTTTGCCTTTGCTTCTGGCGTCAAGCTGTCTGAGTCGAACGGCTTTTCCAGCCATTCACCAGCCACTGGCATGCATTTCCACTCGTTATTTATTTATTACAAGTGCCATAATTAAGCGAAGCCCATTTTCTGTCTTGCCAATAACTTGAAGCTCTAAAACTTATCTCACCATTGGCTGTTGGCTTACTGGCTAATTATTGCTTTATGACTTGGAACACTCACAGCCCTGGCTTTCTTAATTTCTTTTTATTTTTACACCAAAGAGTTGTGCTTTGCACTCATAAATCCCGCCCAAACTGGATAGTATAAACCTAAGGAGAGGAAACGGGAAAAAGACGGGGGACATTGCGTGCAATTTCCACCTGAAAAGCGTAAATTATAGCGCTATTTATTTATGCTACTGCTGGGGCTGCCTTTGCCTTTCATTGCTCCCCGTGTGTGTGGTGTGTGTGTGTGTGCCAGTTGCATTTGTTTAAAATGCCATTTGACAAACATCAAAGCCGTTAAATGTTACTTTGACATGTCGCCGCACACGAGGGGCCCCTCTCGAGGGGCCTTGCCGTACCTCGTAATCCCCATTTCTGCAGGGGTTAAGTGTCTGGTGGCTTGGTTACAAACGGTGGGGCTTATGGCCAATTAGATGAGTGAAATGCACCGGCAGCAGGCTTCATCGGATAGGGTTGCCTTACTCACAATGCAATTTCACAACTCTGAGTAATGCAGAAATGCCTTTGCAAGCGGTCACCAGAGCCGGAACTGGAGCCGGTGCCGCTTATCATCCCTGGAGAGAGGTACACGCGAAGCAGAGGGGGGAGTGAACAGCTCTTGACCAAGTTTCCAGTTAGCGATTGAAGTGACTGCAGGGAATATTTCGTTTCACATAGATTCGCAATTACATTAAAGTGCTTTCTTTCTTTCTAACTGTCTTTGGTTGAGTTCGCTTTGCGGATAAACAAAATGCCGCTCGCAGCAACGGATACGGAAATAAAGCGTCAAAAGCTAGCGAAACCAAATCTAGGGGATGGGGGGAAAAGCTGGAAAAGCGAAAAGGGGCCACAGATAAATAAATGGCACTGGGAAGCGAATCTAGTTTGCTGACACGGCACAAAGGATGCTCTCTGCAAAAAGGGACATTTTGCCCCTGCTCCGGCTTCGTCTCACTCCTACGGCCCTCAGCGTTGTTGTCATTTGATAGACGGAGTTTATTCGCATATAGACAGTTTTGTCCGCACGTCCAGGCAGCGCCGCAGGTCATCCTATATGTATTATAAAAGCCAAAGCCAAATCCTACACAGGAAATAAACTATAAGGGTTTCAAAGGGATTAGTTTCAGTCAAAGCTAGAGAAAATCTTGGTTTATATTCGCTGTTAGGAAATATATAGTCTTGGTTTCTTTTGGAAAATATATATAATTCATAGAACTAAAACTAAGAATTATAACTGAAACCCTTCAAAAGTCACTATAAGTAAACACTCTTCTCTAGAATAAATCAAAACCCATTCAATCTGTATTAAGGGTTTCCCATTTTCTCTCTGTAATCACTCGAAGGTTTCAGCTTTCACATTTTCCTGCCCCCGCTTTACCCTTTAGCGCCCACAACCGTGGTGGTCCTTTGTGGGCGTTGCCGTGGGAAAGCGTTTTGTCAATGCGACAGGTGAGAGACACTCACCGGGACCGGGACCAGCGGCGTCCTGGACTCGTGTGCTCCTCCTGGCTGCTTAAATATTTAAAAAGCCAATGGCCAGATGCTGTTTTGCTCTCCCATAGAAAGGTGTTGGCCAAAGGTAAAAATAAATGACGGCCCGGTTAATGGATGGGAGTCAGCGAGGCAAGCGAACTGCGGCCTGAAAATAGAACCCAGATCCGGACCGTGGGCGTGACTGGAGCCAAATGGCCTGGAATGGACGAAGAGAGTCCTGCTGCCGCTGTGCTCCACTTTAAGTCAAGCTTTAAGTGCAATTCCCGGGATTCCTTACTGGCAAACTGGCCGGACACAAATCAGTTGCGACAGGGGCGAGCTTCTGATTCCGATGATGCCGATTGTGCCGCTAATGAGGCGTGACATTGATGATGACTCGGGCATGCTGGAATCGGCGGATCATTTGTAATGTGTCATGATTATGCAATATTCGTGCAACAATTACGGCGAGGCATTTGCATAAAAAGCGGAGTGGCAATTTTCCACTCGCAATCAGAAGCGAGTCACAGCTCCGGCCAGGCTTCAGGCCTGGTCAACAACAGGAAGCTGCTGTTGGCCAAGACGGCTGCGCATGCGCCGCGCAGAGTGACAGCCCGACTTTGGACCAGAGACAGATCCCGGGACAACGATGGAGTTGAAGTTGAAGCAAACCGGCCGGCTGCCGGCGGCAGTGACAGCTGTTGATTGATGAATCCTACAGCCTGCCCCCGAGGCTGCCCCACGGGTGTCTCGCGAGTCCCCAGGTTCCAAGCCTTCAGTCTTTCGACTCACCAGTCGTCTGTCTCCTGTCTTTGGCCAAGACTAGCCCCATGTTGTCGCTGCGATCACTGGACTCTCAAAGTCTCAACCTCCAGCCTCTGCAGCTCTCTCCGAGCGCTGTTTAAGATTGATGATGACGCAAGCCCCTTTGGCCAGAGCTTCTTCTCCCCGTTTTATGGACGCGCTTGTGCAATAAACACTTCTAATTGTAATTAATGAGGCGATTGTTTAGTTTTTATGTGTTGATTTTTCTGATTTACCGCCCAGCAGTGCGCGATGCAGTGCCTGCAACTGTCCACCGTCTAAATGGAGCATTGAACCTGAGTCAGCACCCCGATGAGGAGAGTTAATTTAAGACAGCAAATTAAAGCAAAGGAAACAAAAAACCGAAGCTGTTAATGCCCTTACCAAACTGATTAAAGCCTTGGAAAAATAAGAGAACAGCGTGATCTAGACTTTCCCCATAAGCCAGCATCTAAAACTCGTAAAAATTAAAGACTTGCATGAATAGAGCCCAAGACCAAGACCAAGTCCAAGCCCAAGTAGGTCCCGGTCGCCCAGAGGCCCACACTTGATGGCCCCGCCAATGATAATACCCTCTTCAGGGGTTCAAAAGGAAGGCATCGCCATGACTTGGCTCCGTGCTTGTGCTCTTGGCCAAGTTCTGGTTCTCGTGTGCCTCCGTCGCCACCGCCACCGCCACTGCCAACTTGTTTCTGTGCATTGAACTTGATGGCCATTTTGCTTTGTCCTATTCCTATTCCCTTATCCCAACTAGCTCCTCGAGCTCGTCTGGCCAACTTCTTCAGGTCTGCGGCTATCGACGCGGATTTATCTTAAATGCTGCGTTTAGCTGGCTGTTTTCTCAGCTGCCTCTCCCGGGCTGCCTTCTGCCTTCTTCTTACCAATTGCTCCTCGTGCTTTGGCCTTTTTAGCTTCGTGTTTTCGTATATTGGCAAACACTTTTCGGCCCGGCTCAAATTAATGGCCCCGGGGTGCGCCTAATGATCCCCAGCCAGCCAGCCAGCCAGCAAGCCGGCAAGCGGCCAGGAGTTCGCTCCAATGAAAATGTCAGCCGCTTTTTATTTGCTCTAGCCATGCCATGGCTGCTCCACAGACAGAAAACGGGGAAATATGTTTAACAAAAATCAAAATAATTGCATTACTGACGCGTCACGATAGGGGGGCGTCAGGGGTAGGGAGGGGGCGTGGCCGTGTATGTTGCCAGGCTGATTTGTTGACATGGCGCTTTGCATGCGACCCGCATATAAATCGCTAGGGAAGGCGACTAAAGGGGGTCAAGCGGTCGGTCGAGCATGTTCCTGGAAAATCGAATCAAATAGAAATGTTGCATTTGTAACCCCTGAGGAGGGGGTTGCACTGCTGCTAATGGCCGTTGTTTTAGACCCAATCAGATCTAATTTCCACAAACAAAAGCGATTAAACAAAGATACTATTTAAAAGGAAAACAAAACAAAAGAACTATATAGCATTAAAAATTAATGAGACATAAAAACACGTTCTTAAAAAATATATATATTTAAGATATCAGACTTTAAGCCTAAGTCTGTTTCCCTGCTGATTCTGGACAGTTTTCCTCGCCAGAAAATAGCATCAACTTCGAGTAGTGGTCACCGTTGCAACTCGAGTATCTGCCACTCGGCTTGGACTCGATTTCTTCGGCACTTTCCCCCCACGAATTGATGGGGCCATTGTTGCTGCCGCCGCTGCTCTTGTCTTGACTCTTTTGTCAACATTAACATACGTAAGTGTCAGCTGCATGTTGCTACTGTGAACGAGATGCCGACAAGGGGCAGCACAGAAACCTCCAATCCGCAGGCGAGCCGTGTTGCCGATGTTGCTGATGTTGCTGCTGTGGCTGCTGCTGCTGCTGCTGCTGCAACGGGGGCACAGAGGCCAATTGATTTATCGTGACAATGAGTGCAGCTCCCGAGCTTCGCCTCGCTATCGATGTGTAAATTTGAATTTCGTGGCTCATAAAGTGGACAATGGCGGCGAGCGGTGAAAGACAAATGTGGCAGCCGCAGATTGTTGTCGGCAACATGTTGCTGCTGCTGCTGCAGTTGCTGCTGCTCCTGCTGTTGCTGCTGCTGAAAAGTGAATGCCCTCGCTGTGACGTCACGAGTGCACATCCAGTTCCAGTTTCCACATCTCCACTTCTCGCCTGGCTACCATTATCCGAAACGAGAGAGAGAGGGAGAGAGAGCGAGCGAACGATGAGCAAAATACAAAATCCAGAAGAAATATGAAAAGCAAAACAAACTGCACGAAATCAAAACAAAAGCTAGCGGGGAAAATGCGGCAATGGGCGGCGGGAGGCGGCGGGGCGAAAATCGAGTGGAACGAACTCTGTTGCACTCTACGTTTTTCTTTTTTTTTTCTGTGGGAAAGGCAGTGTGCCGGGTCGACGGGTGTTGAAGTGGAACGTAACGAATGCAGGGGGGAGGGGGGATTGGAGATATCGGGGGGATATACATATAGGAGGGAGCTGCGATGACTAAATGCAACAAGCTGCGACTTTCGCATTCGCATGTGTTGGTAACCCAAAGTTGATGAGCAACTTCAATGGCAAGTGGCAGCAGCAGCAGCAGCAGCAGCAGCAACTTATCTGCAGCAGCAGTAACATGACTGTGCACACGGAAACAAAATTGTAGCTCCTTTGAACATTAAATGTATAGAAAATCAATGCTTTAGATGAGAAAAGAAGCTGGCTCGAAGTACCAAAATTCTTTATTTTTTGTTACAATTTAAATTACAATTTACTATAACCTTTTCTCCCTGTGCATTGGCAACATGACTATGTATATGGCACACGGGCAACAACAACAACAAGAATAACATCAACATCTGAGGCTTGGCAATCGCCCGATGTTGTTGCTGCTGCTGCTGCTGCTGCTGTGCCGAGTGCCGCAGCACTCGCAAGTTGCACAAACATGTTGCTCACTGGCTCCGCGACATGATTCTGAGGCGCAGATATAAAGCCGAAAAACAACAGCCAGCTCCGGCCGTGAGGAGAAGAAAAACAATGTTGGGCTAGGCTCCAGCTCGAGCTTCAGCTCCTGCTCCTGCTGCTGCTCCTGATCCCCTCGAGAGTCCCGCCTGGCCGCCATCGTCATTATTATCATCTGGTTTTGGCCTGGACAATTCTCCGTCCTGCCTTCAATTGTCCAGAGCTGCTTATTTCAGTTGTTTGTTGCCTTTAGTTAAGGCTCTTGTCATTGTGGTTGTTGTTGCTTTAATTTAGATGCATCTCGAACAGTATTTTGTTGCTGTTGCTGCTGCCTTCGCTTTTTCCCCTACTTGTTTGGGCTGGCAAACATGGAAAATGCCATGGAAAGAAACTTTCATAAGATAAACAAAAGTTATATATGCATATATGCAAGGAGACACTTATGAGGAAGGGTTTCGAACAAGAGGAGGAAAATGTCCCCAAAGGAAACTTTACCCTATAGAACATGGTATTTTTCCCCACTAATTGTTTTGTTTTTCTTTGTTTCATTCCAGGTGAGTTTCCCTCCTCCACGTTGAGCTTGAAATCTGGTTAACCGTAAGTCATAAATTAAGTGATTTCCGAGACAGGAAGCAAGGAGCGTTATTTATTAATCGTTTTTTTTTTTCACGAATGTGAATAAATTAAGCAAAATTTCTGCATCAGCTGATGATGGGTGTGTTTCCGCGGCAAAAACAAAACAAAACAAGAACCGCGAGAGGGCAATGTCAACGAGGCAGCAACAGCAGCAGCAGCATTTCCTGCCTCAGAGAATCTCACTCTTCCAAATCAGTCTTCAAGCCAGGGGCTCATTTATGTTGGGCTTTCAAGGGGGCTTCCCTGGCTCAAATTAAATATGAAATGTATATAACGGCCATTAACTTGACATGCAATCTAGAACTTACTCAAATTAGCTAAAAAGCCAATCAATCATCGTTCATTGTTTCGCTGGTTTCGCTCTAAAAATCTAGATAATTAATGTGTTAAATATTATGATTACCATAGTTAATACATTGTTCCTACGGCTAGGTGAGTCCCCTCCCGGAAACCGCCACTGAAGAGTCTCCGTTCCCGTCCCGTTCCCTTTCCCGTCCCTGATGTGAACGTGGTTGTTGTGTTCCCGTAATTTATGCGCCTCTTCGACGCGCTTGCCAATTGCCCGGGCTGCCTCTTCCCCTTAACGTTCTTGCTTTCTTTCCTTTTTTTTTTTATATATATATATTTTTTTTGTTGTTGTTTTTTGCCTGCTTTCCAAGAAGAAGCAGCCGGCATCCAACCATCGAACAATCCAGCGAAGCAAGTCAACCAACGAACCAACCGCCCCCGCGCAACATTGCAAAGATTTCTTTATTACTTGGGCACGTTCGTTGCTTTTGCTGTTGCTGTTGTTCTTGTCCGGGGTCGAGGCCGGTCATTAATATCCACGCATGGAGTTCACTTCAGTTCGGCAGAGCACGTCCCCCGCCCACACTCGAGTCCATCCTATTCCATCTTGTGCCATCATCATCCCAGCCCAGATTCGTTCCAATCTGAATCAGCTGTATGCATAATATTTGTTGTTTGCTGATTCTGTCAGCGTGTTGAGGATCCGCTTCGTCACTTCATCGTCTTCTTCAGCGATTCTTGTCCAGGTCAGTTCCACCATGTA
>VNJR01012060.1:0-15022 GCA_008042585.1 Drosophila punjabiensis | reverse complement strand
TGGTCTCTGTGGCAGCTTAAATATTCCGGGCACACGTTCCCCACACATTTCGCCAGCCGCTTCAATTGGACTGATTTAATTGAATCAGTTTGGTCGTCTACTGCCAGCCCTAGCCCTGCCTCCCACCACTTGGCCAACCAATTCCGTGTCTTCGGTCTTTCAATTTACTACCCCTGTCATTGTTGTTCCTCCGTAGTTTCGGCTCTCAGTTTGACTATTCACTCCTCTCTAGTGGTTTTCTTTTTTGCACACGTTTGCGTGCCATGCACGGCATAAAAATTTTGACACAAACCCGTTGCATACGATTCGGCTGGGAGCAGCGGCGCGCACCGACGGCCTATTTGTCTGTGTCTGGTCCTGGCCATGGCCCTCCGTGCTCAGTGGTCGCCTTGAACGGGGAACTCTATAGAAAGGGGTTCTGTCATCCCCATGAAGAGATATTGAAATCGTTCTACAGCATAAACTCTTCCAAGCAACTATGTATATTTCCTTCTCATCTGATTACTGGGACTAGGACTCCAGAATTAGAGCCTGTCGTAGTCTAGCTTGGCAATTTAGAGCGACAAGTATCCCAAAACTTCTTCACACAAATCTCCATAAGATACCATAGAAAGGTTTTCTCTTAATCGATGTCCCACACAATTTGATTACTCTATGCTCTACTTGGACCTACTAATAGAAAACACTTTCTCCCTAATCGATTTATGCCTGAAACAACTTTGCGAATAATGCTAAATAAATTACCCCGCATAGAAAAACAATCATTACACTTCCGAGCCATGGGCAATTTCGATTAGGTGGGTCTACGCGTTCTGGGACAGAAGTAAAACTAACTTTTGCTGTATTCATAAACCAAATGAGTACAGGGAAGGGGGCCTGAATTCAGCTGTATCCCACGCACGTATGAGATTTCTTATTTACGATAAGGAGACACACAAAAAATAGCAAAATAGCAAAAACAAAGGAACAAGAAAGCCGGGAAGACCCTGTGCTAGCCTCAGCTTCGAGGCAGCCACCCTTGAACTCCCCGTACCAAGTGAGGCAGAAAAAAGGCAGACGACGCAGAGACAAAGCAGCCAGTAAAAAGGCCAAATATTGAATTGTGCGTAATTTACGATAAAAAGGGGAAAATTGGAAAAGTTTTCGCCCAGATTCAGTCGTATGTGAGCCGGGAACGGGTCGGAGGCCTCGTCTTTCGCTTTTCTTTATTTATGTAGTTCGTGTTCGGGGCAGCCAGGCACGTGTTTTATACGACACAACCATGTAAAAAATTCTGATTGCCCGAATCAAGACGCACAGTGGTCCATATACTTGTAAGTGCTGATCAGTATTACCTGAATTGTCGGTATAATAATATTAATCAAAGACACATTTTAATGAGGTAACTAATCTGTAACAGTACATTTCGGTTTCGGTTGTTTCTTTGAGAAAAATCGGATTGCAAACATGAGGATTACTTCAAATTCAAGTTTCCCCTACACTGTAGGGCCTACAGTATTAACATTTGTGTTGGCAGCACCAATGAGTGTTGATCAACAAGTAACTAGCAACGTTTGACTTTATATAAATGCGACCTTTGAATACATAGACCTGTAAGTTTTTGATCACTAATAAACAAATATTTTGACAATATAAATATACCTCTTGGGCTAAAAATATTGTGCAGAACTTAAGTTACAGCGTTCTAAACAACCCCGCCTTGAAAAAAGATGCTCGCTCTATGTCTACGACACCAAAAAATAAGGCAGCGTTTTAATTTGTAAATGAATATAAAAAAAAAATTGGCTTTTTAATAGACTTTTGAAAAAAAAAAAATGGCAAAGTTCGCGATTTATTTTATTTATTTTTTTTTTTTGCTAAATAAAATATAAGTTCGACAAACACAGTCTTGAACAAGAAAGGAAATCATTGCAGGTGTAGGATGCTCTACAGAGCATTCCTTCTCAGCGGTATAACTTTCTAATGGCTTCGAATATTAAAAAATCCTTTTAACCACATATTCTATATAAGTTAACAACTATTTTTTTTATCATCACCCTTAAGTTTGATATATTCAATAACACCGATATAAAATATGTCTTCAAGGAAAATAAACGGGGAATGTTAATGCGAATAATAAAAAATTTTAAGTTTTAAATCAATTTATCAGGGGGAAGCTTAACTTAATATTTGTATTAAATATATAGAAGGTTGTATAACATTGACTTTTGTTAAAAAGTGATTTCATAAATATAGGTTTATAATCGAATTTAATATTAAATATGCTACATAAAAATATACAAAGACAATATTTTTTCTGTGTGCTCACTGTGCAGCCGAATCGAAAGCCTGCCTCTAGGTTCAATTGAGACGTTTTTATTAAATATTACAAGTAGCTAAATAAATTAGTCAAAGAACGTTGTTGCGTTGCCTGGAAATGTGAATTGGCCTCTTGCGAAGCAGCCCAGTTGAGCGGGTGATAAGCAGCACTTGAAAATGTGTGAATAGTTTCCGGGATAATAACTTCATTGGACCCCGCCTGCAATCATCGCCATGCCCCATTTTCCACCACATTCTATGCGTGATAATGCAAATTTATGCCTTGATTGCGGACTCCCTTCGGAGGGCACATTTTCCTAGTGGCCCATTGAGCTGCAGCTGTTTCAGTGGGCACCATTAAGTCGCATTTGGTTAGCCGATCGGGGCGGTTGGGTTTTTTGCAGGGCCATAGGCCCAGCGACAGCTCAGGCGCGGCCGCCTCTTCCTCCACTTCCCAAACTGATGCCATTAAAACATTTATGTAATTGCTGTTATCGACAGCGGGTGGCTCTGCGAAATGGCCTGGCGGCCGCAGCCCGGATCGAGAACGGCGGCGAGTCTGTAAACGGACCTTTAATACACTTTTGATTGGATTGTCGCACAAGTTAATTGAACGGCGCAACATCGGCTACAGCAAAAGTTGCCCGGCCGGGCGAAGCCTAAGCCACTGAGCCCACAGTGCTTTTAGCCAGGCCAACGCAAAAACTGGTGGCAATTAATTTTGAAACTAGCTGGAGAGGCGTCTCCCCCCCGTCCGACCCGCGGCACCAATTCATGTCGATTCATGGAAGCTCATTAGTTGGCAGACTGGCCGTGGACAGCCCCCAAAAGTAGACAGCAGTGTCCTTTGTTCGATTGTATCGTATCCTCCTGCCCCCAGCTGGAACTGCAACTTTTGCCACTGTCTGGGGCTGTGTATCGCAGCCGGGCTAAGTTCCATTTTAATGCTCGAACGCATTCTTATCTTTTGTTGTGCTCGGCGAGCAAATTGTTTGAGAATGACCCGCGTAAATTTGCTTTCTGGCTGATTTACTGTAAATTGTATTGTGGCAGTGATTTGCCGCAATCCCATATAAATCATACGTAACGTGGCAAGAAATGCGCTCGACATGCTTACAGATTGATTGACCTGCGAACGAGGTCTCTGAACGTGGATTTGCCTAGCGGTTCCCTTGATTGTCGACCTTGCTAATGGACGGCCGGCAATTTGGCATGTGTCACGGCCAGGAAGGCAATGAATACATCCTGTGATTGGAGACTTACCTTTCTGATAACTCATCATTCCAACTTAGTTGCGCATAGATGAGGGGATTACACCGGGTTCAGCACAGCACAGTCCGTGGATATCTGAAAGACGAAGGGAGTTGAATGATCAGCTTTATGGATGACTTATGAGTTGCTATGCTTTCCCACAGTACCCCGATGCAATCACCGTAATAGGGGAAAACTTCTTGCCAGCCCATCGGCAAACACGCCACCATCGTCTTCTGCCACTTTAGCACATTTTTACTTTTGCGTCTACTCGAGTCAGTTAAAAACCTTTTGCATTCGTTTGTTTGACTTCCCCGCCCAGCCAAAGATGGAACCATTCTGATGTTTACCGAGAACTAAGCCCGCATCCCAGGAGCAGTTAGAGAAGACCCGAAGACGCTGTTGTGGGCCAGTGGGGAGGAGCGTGTAAACAATCTCAAGTTTTCTTCGCGTTAGTTTTGTAAATTGCAGGTTGCAACATTTTCATTAAATTAAGTCAAACAGCAAACAAGTGGAGAGGAGCTCGGCTCGGCATGGCACAGGCAAACAATCAGGACTCCTGCCGAGAGTCTTGTAAACAATAACAGCTAACTTTCATGCTCGTACCGAAATTACGGCCATAAAGGTGAGTACTTGTGGAGGATTGTGCCAAAGGATTGAGCCGTTGCCAGGCGATGACTTTGACGAAATCCCCAATAACGATTGCAAATGCTCCAAAATTATATTTCCATTGTGAGTCTGCCCCCGATTAATCTGCGAAGCATCATCATCTGTCATGGAGCGGCTCCTGGAGCAGGAGCCGGTAGCCGAAAAACCAAGCGTCAGCTGAAGCTGACAGCGTGTCCTGGTTGCACATTTTTGCCTGGCTCGGCAAAAGTCAAGAGCTCTGAACCGAGTGGAGCAGCCCTCCTTCCCCTGCACAGCGCAGCATTAATTAAGTTTGTAACGACAAATGCCAACACGACACGAGACGTAAACACTCGCACAGAGACAGACACGCGCCCTCCCGTAAATCAGACAAGCTCCATGCAAATGCGGAAAGGCAGCAACAACGGCTCAAAGGATATTCCAGATAGAGAAGATGGACCGGGACCGAGACCGGGACCGGGACCGGGCTGGAAACCGAGACGGGGGACCCCCACTGCGAGTGCAGTGCAGTAACGGCGTCTGCTTGAACGTCATGACGATGTTAATTTTATAAACTCTTCAGTTTTTAGACCCTTTTTGTCCCCGCACGCCTCAGCCAGCTTAAACTATTCCCCTCTTGTTATTGTTGTCCTGCGTGTTTGTGTCCACGCTAGTTAGCGCCTGCGGTGGGTTTGTGTCTGTGCTGTGACGGATGTGCGTTGTGGGTGTGTGCGCTGTGTGCACACCGGTGTGTGTGTGTGTGTTGCAGCTGGAGTTTGTGTTTGTGTTTGTGGGGCTGGCGTGTTTATGTCCTTCGCTGTCTCGTTAACAGGATTTGAGGGCCGCTTTAGCTGTCGCCTCCGTTGCGGTTGCTGTCTCTCTTTTGGTGCTTTAAAAACGAAGTGCAGACTTTAAACTCTGACCAAATTGTGACCAAATAAAATTATAATTGCATGAATTGTGTCTTTACTGCAAAGAGACTTTAAACTCAACGAGAGATGTGTAAAATGCCAAAGTTGGTGCATCGTTTATCAAAAGTGTTTTCTATAAATTAAAAAAACGAAACGATAGCTCACATCTGTTTGTGGCTTAAAGTCGTTCCGTTTGGAAACCTTTAAAGGATTTCTTATATTTTTTATTTATTTATTTATTTTTGGGCATCTTTGCAGTTTTAAAGCAACCGTCATCTCTGACTTATTTAAATTTTCCAGCCACGTGCAACATTTTTCTATTTGTTTGACGCGCCGCATTTTGCAGCTCGGATTTTGTAGTTTCCCGCCAGGCGTTCTTGGCATGGAAAACTCGAGGAGCCAGCGAAACGTAGCCTAGCAATTGAGCCTTGGCATAAGGTGGAAAATGGGGGGCGGCGGTAAACGCCGACTTTGCTTTGTGCAACAGCGCGTGAATCTGTATGGGAGGTAAAAATGCAATGTCTAGGCACACACAGAGACATGTGCTGGGATGGGAAAATATATATGTAGGTACGATGTATATAATATAGATGGGGGGTCTGGAAAAGAATTTTATTTGTTTATAGCGCAGTAAGCGACGAACAAAAAGTGCAACGTGGCAGCCGGGTAAAAGAGGCGAAGGAATAAAAAAAGACTTTCAAAAAAATCTGCCAGGTGCAACAGACTCGAGCTTTGTCTATATGGGGCACGAAAAGTTGGAGACTGTACGCGCATGAGAGTGTCTATTGTCTGTCTGTCACTAATAGGTGTCTATATACATATTTGGTAAAAGGTTTTCCAACCGCCTTGGCCTGCATTACGGTATGGGTAAGATGTCTTTCTAAAACAATTTAGACCTAAGTTTACACTTTACTGACCTCTGAATCGAATTATTTCTGCACATTTATGATGGTTTATTTTTTAACAAAACAATCTCAAAATAATTAAATTGATATTTTTGTTATCCATACATCAAATATTTCTTATGCTGTAAAATCTATAAAATATAATATTTAATGTAAAATAATATATCAACTAATTTGACAAATTCCCACAACCGCTTAAGGGCACTTCCAAAATCGGGACATTCGTTTTACTAAAATAATTTATTTATTCGATCGATAAAAATAATCGAAAGAAGTTAAAGTTCTTCTGTGTTTAGCCTTATTTAAGCTTGCCTTAACTCTTTAAGTTTTCAGTGATAGACCCAGTCGCACATCGGCATCACAACAGTTATGGATTCAATAATTCGCTACGCCCTAATCCGCAATCATATTTGCTTAACTATTTGTGAGCCTCGGCCATCGTTAGCCCCAGCTGGCCTGCTCCCGCATCCGCTGGAAAAGTGCCACATCGGACAGCGGAGTACATAATTTAAATGGCAACTTTAAAATGTTTGCCGAACGCTTCATCGTGGTTGTAACGAGAATTTACGGGCCAGCAGCTAACCAAACACACTCCTACACCCACCGCAAGCCCCCTCCCACACGGCCGCGGACACACAGACATCCTGCAGTGTCTGTTTCTATTTGCGCTTAACCCGCGAGGGGCGAGCGCTGAAAGCAGGCTACCTTTTTTCTTCTCAGCTCTACAGGCGCGAAAAGATATGCGATGGGGGTCGGGGGAGGTGGTGGGGCCGAAGCAAGTTCACCATTCGACACTCAGTCAGGCGGATAGACAGACTTTTGTGCTCATTACTGTGGCAAATTTTTTGTTCGCCTTCCCGTTGGATTTTAATTAAAATTAATTACATTAAGTGCAACCAGCAAACAACAAGCATCAGCGTAGAAATCCGCAATCGCCGTCCGAGAAACTGAAAAACAAACTGAAAAATAAAATCATCCCTATATAAAGACCAAGAATTGCAAAGAATGAACTCGCTAGATGCACGCTTTAATGTGCTTTAATCGGCTTCCTTCTGTGATGGTAAAAACACTTTTGATACCCATTATCATTGAAGTATACGGGTAATATAAATGAGTGCCAATCGGAGGTCGAACCAGCGATCCTATTTTATTCGTCAGCATAAAGAGCCGAGTAGATATGGGCATAAGTTTACAATGTTATAGAATTTCCGAATAATTGTACTTATATTTATTGTGTCTTTTTTCGATTTGTCCGATATATAAAACCATATATTGATTTATCGTTAGTTATTTTAATTATTATTATTATTATTTTAATCATTGTAAATATAAAAGACTTTCGGAGTTTTTAGGTGCCATTAAAGACCAAAATTTTATTTTAACGAAATCCTAAATAACAAGCTTTGGGTACTGGGTATTTCAAAAGCGAGTACCCTGGGCTGTAGCTTTTATACTTTTTTTTCGTATATACGTTGGGTCAAATGGTAATTTTTTCACACAGCATATTCTACTCCGATGTTAATATCATAGCAGACGAAATAATTTTGGTTGCTAAATGGGTTGCTTTTTATGAAGACCGAAATTTAACTTTGACACAGTGTACATAGTGCATTTGGGAATAGTTTCGTATTCATACAAAAGTAAATAAAAGGAAGTTTAACTGTGTGGACCTATGTTTTTATCTGTGAATCACGTTGCGAATAAAAATTTTAATATTTATCTTGTTCCTTTACAGATTAGGAAATTGAATATCTGACATTGTTCAACGTACGTGGTGAGCAAAACCTCTATGATGCCAGTAGATTTATATTATTAAATGTAGTAAATGTTATGTTCCCTTGCTTAATGAACAAAAAAACAGCATCTCCTATGACCATTAAATTAAAAATATAAAAAGTTTTCAACTAAACTTTAGCTGACAACGAAATCTAAAATACAACAAATTGTTTGAGTGCTTACCGAACTCTCCCCTCGGTTGATGACTTTTAAGCAACATCATAAAGTACAACAATTGACAACATTTTTATTATTTCGTCTGCGTCAGTTTTGATTTTTTTGAAAATATTTTTCTGAGCAATTAAATGTTGCCACTTGGCAGTAAAAGTTTAGCGTAGAAAAGTTTCGCAGCTGAAAGTTATAGCGTAAAAACTCTTCAACCAGAAGGGCAAAAGTAAAAGCAAAATCAAAGCCAACTTTCCTGGGCAGGGGCGGATCCGAAAGCACAAATAAATGACAATAAAAATAAGCCATGGGGAAACATTTGGTAATACCAGCGAAGAAAATCATAAATAAAACGCATGTAATCCTCGATTGAGTGCTTAACTTGAAGTCCTGGAAGGACGGAATTGTGGGTGCGCGATAAGGGCGAGAGGCAAGTATTTACATTTGTGGCTGATGCGGTGGCCGTATTGAAAAGTCATCAATCATCCCGGCTCGCGCACCCAACGGAGCAAAAAATTTGTCAGTTTAGCAAAAATTCAGTGTTGGCTTGATATTGATCCGACTGGCTGAGGTACATGCACAGTTAAGGCAAGCACCCGATTTGCAGGAAACTTTAAGAGCCTTTAAGTTTGCGGCCTCTAAGTGCGGCTGGGAAGGTGGCAGGACGAGCAACAAAACATCTGAAACGGCAAATGAATGGCTGAATAGATAGGAACCAGTCGAAGAGAGTGGCAGGAAGAGGACGAGTGGTCGTAGAGCAAAAGTTTACATAACATTAAACAAAGCGCACAATGGCACGAAAGCAGACTTAAGGACCCTGCTGATGAGTGCGAACGGACAGACGGACAGGCGACGGTGGCTCGAGCGGGGAATCGCAGGCAAGAAAAGAAAATTTGTTTAGACTTTCTGCCCCTGCCAAGTCAAACAAAAACGAGTTGCGCATAATGAAGCACAAATGCACAAAGGACTCCAAGGACTTGAGGCCGGACCCGGGATACATTTTATAAATGTAGCCACCTCTCGAGCTCTTTGCTCTTTTTGCGCTCCCGGAATCTTTCGAGTCTTGGGGAACCGAAGCGAGTGCAGCAGGAACCGTAGAATCTATGCCAAGTTATCAGCCGGGCAACCGCAAACTTAAACGCTGAGTTTCACTTTCCCAAGCAGGCGAGCAGGCGCAACTTGGCCACCCCTTATAAGAAATTATTTCATTAACAACTTCAATTGGCAGTCGTTAGCGAGAAGTTTCCCTCGGCCCGGGCCAAAGTTTTCGGGCAAGTTTGCGAGTTTTATTTGCAGCAAATGCTATAATCGTGTTAGTAGCCTAACTTGCGGATAACTGTTTGCCAATGAGTGAACTGCAGCGCTCTAATTGTGCCGAAGTTGCCAATCCCTGGCCCTCCCAATTGGCCCGGAGGCAGATCCCCAAAGCCCCGATTTGCATACTTGCAGGCAAAAAGTGTGCTGCGCCCCGCTAATCCCTCTTTATGGCCGACTGAGCCATAAACTGTGCGCACTTAATATGAAACACGCTTAAAAGCGGCTCCCCTCCTCCGGGCGGCCATAAATAAATTATGAAAAACGCTTAACTACTTTCGACAGCTTATAAACGCCTACAAAATGGGACGCCCCCTCAACTATTCGCTGTCTGTGTGCCTGTGTGTGCCGTGCTGGGTGTTGATTTACAGTTGCATATTCCTTAAGCGGCCCCAGCGACTCACGTCCTGCCGTCGTCCTGGTCGTCGCTCGAGACTGCGGTTGCTCGTAAAGCAATTCATTTCCCTTATGCATTTTGTATGTGCGGGCAAAGAGGCCAAGGAGGCCAGGTATCCTTCGGCCTCGGGGCCCGGAGCCCGCGAAAGGTAGCAAACGTCTGGAAATGGCGCAACGGAAGCGCTTTTCAATGAAATTTATGACGCATGGAAACATTAGACGATCGTTGACGTTTACAAGTCGCGGAGGCAGCCGCATATAGCTCCACAGCCCCATAGCCCCATGGCTGGCTCCGACTAATGCCCTGGCACCCGGCGATTTATGGGTTCAGCCAAGTTGGGCGGTGTCTGATTCGGCCGCTGCTACTTGCTAATTTCGAGGAGCCACCGGTGTCGAAAGAATTTCAATTAAATATAATTTATGTAGCCCCAAAAAGTTGTCAACTTGACGTGAACCACAAAGGCGGCGCGGCGCGAACTCTGCATCTTGCCTCAGCTTTAAGGTCTGTGCTCGTTTGCTGCTTGTTAGTAGTTAGGCCAAAGGAGCGGGGAAAAGCCGAAGCTTTTTCCCTTTTTTCGCTATCTCACTCGCAGGCGGAAGGGCTTTGTTTTTGCAGCCGTTTACCGAATGGCCCGCCCCCGAACTCTGCTGGTCGTGTAAGCAGCCAAGCAGCGGAAATGATTCGTCGTAATTTTCCTTTGTGTAATCAACTCCTTTGTAGGGAATATTTTGTATGTTCATATGCCTTGCCGACGCCGTCACTCTTGACTCCCGAATCCAGACTTTTTGCTCCCGACTCCCCACTCGAGAGCCAGAGGAGTCGCCTCCTCCGACGCCCTGCGAAGTGCGCTTTTAGGCGTGCTCCTTTATAGTTTTATTTCTCTCTTCTGCTGTAAACTTTTACACTCTGCCGCTGGATTTTACGCTCTTTTGAGCTTCCTACATTTTAGTGGATCAAGTCCATTGCGAGCGTTTGTGCAATTTAATGAGATTTCCCATCGCCAGCGGAGTTAATAATTATGCAAATATTTCAATTATTGAATGCCAGCCACTCGCTCTCCGGCCCGCCGGGCAACTTTCAGCGCCTGCCAACCCACATCAAGTCGGGCAGGTGAACCTATTATCGCCCATCTATCCGGCTCTGATTATTATGAAGTCTGACTGTCAGCGAGTTTAAGGAGCCCACTTAAAGCCTGGGATGCTGCTCCGAGCGAACTTTCGCGCCATCCATTGATCATTATTCACTTTGTCAGGGGACTTGTTGTTCGGGAAACTTGATTATGCGTAATGGATGTGTAAGTATGGCTGTCAAAAATTGGAAAATACTTTTGCCGTTGACTTGAATTCTAGTTTAACATTATGTTTACCTTTGGGCGTTGCCTCTCTCGCTGAATAACCGCCTTATAATTTTAAGGCTCCAGCTTTGCTAAAAATTTAATGACTCTGGTCGAAAAGATAAAGTAACCATCTCAGACCGCATATAGTACGTGTTTTTTCCTTTAATTGCTTCTATTATTTATTTACGCAAGAAGAAAAAATAGAGTAAACATGAATCTAATATTAAATTTTGAATACGTTTAGGGATAAAAAATTTATTTAATAGAAGAAAAGTTTCTTATTGTTAAAACTCGAAGGGTATATTCAATTTTACTGACTTTGTTCGACAATAGAAACAAGAAAGCCAAATCTCTTCCTCCATTTAATTCATAAAATTTGTGTTTATTTAAATTAACTTTTATAAATTTCCATTTAAACAAAAAAAAAAAAAAAATGTCTTCTCCTATAGTTTCAAAACGGAGCTCAGCTCTAATAAAATATAATGTCATTTAGAGTATTAATTACTCATGTAAGTTTTACGAGGCTTGAAACAAACTTCATGCTCGTGTACTTATTATTTAGACCAGTAGTATTTAGACCAGTATCGTCTTTGTTTTTCCTAAAAATCTGATAAAAATATATTACCAATTATTCAAATTAACTATTTTACCTTTTACATTTTAGTGAATACAAATTGCGGAAATGTTTCCTTCAATTTATCTCATATTTTTCTACGGTCGCAATGCCTAGTAGACTCTCACGTGGCTTCGGAAAGGCTCCAACTGTTTCCAGTTAGTGGCTATAGTCCGCAGAATATACAATTTGTACGAGAAGGCGAAAAAAAGGTAGAAAATCAAAATCGGGAGCTAACTGCAGGTCACCATACGAACATCAAAGCGTTGGACAAACATTTGAAGATCAAAAAGCCAAAACCCCATTTAACCCTGTCCAATCGGAACAACACTCTGCAAGCATGTGTTTTTCCATGGTCAAACGGGGTGGAGTGGCTGTTGAAGGCGTGTGCTGCCTGCTCGTCGGTTGCATTAATAAAAATGTTTCACCATATTGGTAAATCCATTATGAATATTACGGGGGAGCAAAAGGCAGGCCGCTTACGAGCGGCAGTGGATGCGAATATGGATGTGGATACGGGTCCTGGCTGGTGGGGGAGGTGGCCGTTTGCCGTGGGCAGTGATGTGCTGGAGTGCAGCCTGAAAAGATTGAAATTGAAATTTGTGCTCCTGCATTGGAGGCTCGCCGGTCCTTTCGCGTTGTCCCCACTCCAGCCAAGCGCCACCCAGTCTCGCTACCGCCCCTTAATTGTGGGCGAAAAGCAAAGCAAATGTTTACGTAATAAATTTACGTGATTGAAATATGTCGAGTTGGCAACAAAAATGGCCAATGACTGACCCCCACTCAGCAGTCTGGCTAACGAGTCTCCGGTTCTCCCCGGCTGTGGTGTAAATTTTTACACATGTATGGAGTTGAGAGCGAGTGTCGGAGGGGCGAAGAGGGAAGTTGCTCATTTTTATTAGTTGCCAAAGCGCTTGGCGGTTGTCGTTGTTGTTGCCGTTGGCCGTTGGCCGTTGGCCGTTCGACGCTCGTTGCCTGAAAAACCGCAATTTGTGCAAAAATTATGAAACGAGACTTTGGGCAAACACAATCAGCGCTTGGATAAGTTTTTATGCATTTAAATTAGTGGCTCCTTGTGCTGCGGCAAATAGCCGGACAGGAAGTGCCGAAGGACACAAAAGCCTGTCCATAAGCGGATGTGTGGGGCGGATTTGCAGTAATTGAAATGTGCGTGCAAAAGAGGATATACGCCGTCGCATAGGCCTAATTGATCTTCTTTAATGAGGAAGCCCAAATGGAAAAGGATTACATTGCGTTTAATCGAGATGCGAGCGCCCCGAGCCGATGGCGTTATCCACACATCCGCCAAATCCTTGCCGTTCGCACCTGTCAGACGTTCGCTTGGCCGTCATCCACTCCAAGTACATATGCCCAACCAGAAAGGATAAAGGATGGGCTGCGAAAGAAAAATCTAACCACGCGCAATTTGTCGTGTGTGGATGTGGAAATTGATCCGAGTGATTTTCCTACCCACTCCGCCGCTGTCTGAAAAGTATTTACTGCGTCGTCAGTCATTCAATTTATCGCATTTCTTTGGCCCAAGCCAGGCCAAACCGAACTAAACCAAACAGAGGAATCTGTCAGGGACCCCGACGTCAGCTTCTTCCCGGGGTTTGGCTCTAACTTCAGTCTACGGATAGGGCTTCCTTCACCAACTCCAGCAACGGCGACAAGTTCATACGTCTTATGACTTCCCGTTGACGGAAGGGAGTGTGTGTGTTTGTGTGGGACTGCGTCTGCTTTGGGGTCTCGGGTGCAGCTTACATCGAAATCACTTTTATAATTGGCACGCAGCCAGCCAAAAGAAAAACTCCGAAAAAATCTGGAGAGAGGAGCGAGGTGAGTTCATGGATAGACAAGCCCAACTGTCTGCACGGTTTTTCCCCAAGATCTGCGACAGTGATGTCTGCAGATACCATTTGTCAGATATGACATTATATTAATTGAAATTGTTTTTGGGATTGAAAATAAACCGTTGGACAGACACGCTTCAAAGTCAATTTAATTCGTCTATGAAAAGTTAAATGACAAAACGGGGCGAGGCACAAAAACTCACCCTAATTGAATTGGTAAATATTTAAATAAATATAACCGCAGATAATTAAAACAACAAAAGCCGAGCGACAGCGTCGGATGGACACGTCTAAATTAAGAGCTCAACAGCAGTAACGGGAAAAAACCGTGGGTCGATGGGATGGCGCCAAGGTGAGCGAAGTGCACAGGTAAAAGGGCGGTCATGTCACATTGCTACCACAAAAGCAATTAAATTTCCAATTAAATTGCATTCACTTTGCAACATTTTGGTTTGCTGAAATGCGACGCGATTTATTTAAATTGTTAATTAGGAAAGGCAATTGCAATGACAAATTGATCGGGATGCCTCTCGAAAAGAATCATTGCGCTAAGTGGGCCCTAAAATCCGCCTGCAAGCACCGTTAAAGTATTTAAAGCTTCATTCTGAGCTTCCTTTCGTTCATCCATATTCCACAGAATGCTCACATCCTGGAGCACAAGAGACACATACAATTACAGCGATTCCATGCGGGGGAAATAAACGAGGGGGAGAGCTCCGGAAAAAAAGACATAATTTTTCGTAAACGTTTTTATAGTGTTGTCATGTACGATTAATTGCGGCTCATTAAACTTTATACGGCTGCAGACACTCAAACGATTTCCGTGCCAGCTCGAGCCTCCCGGTTCGGGGTTTGGGTCACGATTCAGCCAACCGAATCGGACCCTTGTCCAGGGCTTTGGCTACGTTGACCAACCCAAAGGATTCGCCTAATTTATTTTTTCTGTGTGTGCTAATTGTTCCCTTGTTACGGGACTCACGTGTGTGAAAGAAAAGTACCGAGGAGTGTGTCGAGAGGATAAAAGTATCCTCATCATGAAAGATATTGGCTCATTTTATAATTACAATAAAAATATAATTTTTTTTTTTTTTGAGGAAACTAAGATCTAGTTGGTTGGCAAAATGGGTCAAACGTGAGCAAGGATTATAGCTGATGAACCTAAAGTTCCACATTGGTGACACTTTTTCAATATTAATTAAGAAAGATAAGGTTTCATTCAAGCTTAAAACCAGCTTTTGTACACGTAATGTTTTAGTGTTCTTAGGCCAAAACAAGCCATTCTTGATACTTTGAACGCGATTTTCTCAAAATAGTTTTAAATTAGCAGTTTACAGACTTTTTTCAGAATCAGTAACACTTAGTCTCCGTACAAAAGAAATACGATTTTTGTCGACCTGTATATAAATTCCGGCCCTGTAAAGTATAGAAGTATATAAAAGTCGGAACGAGCCGGTTCGGTCAAGTTTGTCATGTAGCTGCTATAGAAACGATACGAAAATTTGTTTGACATATTTTTGTTTTACTCTGGGATATGATATATTATTTAAGAATTTCGGATTTAATTTTATGAAAATCG